>PVJA010011395.1:0-54885 GCA_004027025.1 Myocastor coypus
TAATCTTTTAGAAAAGTTGACGAAACAAAAAGAATGCAGTTCTACATCTAAGGCTTTGAGAGTAACACTTTTGGAATGAACTATGACAAAAGCCTAGGTCACCAACACCGAGCCTGCAATGTGCAGGGTAACTACAGGATCTCAAAGTAGATAACAGAAAATAAAGCGGAGCAAAGTGGAAAACAATGGCAATTGTTTTTTTTTTTTTTGGTTTTTTTTTTTTTTTTTTGTCTTTTTGAGACAGGGTCTCACTATGCAGTTGAGGCTGGTCCTGAGCTCACTTTTGTAGCCCAGGCTGGTCTCGAACTCACACCAATCCTCCTGCCTCAGCCTCCCGAGTGCTGGGATTACAGGCGTGCGCCACCACGCCTGGCAACAATGGCAATTGTTAATGAACGGCGTTAGTAAAACGATTGCTAAGCTGGGAATTCTGATGTTTCTAGATTTTTAACTACTGTGCCCTGGAATAGATACCCATCAAATTTGTACAACAATGTGTATAAGTTTAAATATGTCCGTTTCCTTCCTACACACTTAGTATGTTATTTAAGTTTATACATAGCTTAATATTGTGACTTTCTTCTTATTTAATTTTGCAGGTAAATAATCTGAAGGTTCAAGGAATGTTACTCCTTGGGTATAATAGCTAACTGCCTGGAGCTTGAACTGGTTCTCAGTATGCCTTCTAACCCAATGATATTTACTTTAGCTCTAGTAATATGATGTTTCTTTTTAAAGTTGGCATTTTTTCAAGGAAATGGTAGCAAAAAAGAAAACACTGAATATCTATATTAAATTCTTTAGCACCCTATGAATCAACATAAAAGTGATATGCAAAATAATTTATAATTTTCACCTAAAGTCATGTAAAGGTCAAATATTTATGTACTTATTTATTATTTTTATTGTTTAAATTTGTGTATTTGGTACAGGGTCTTGCTACATAGTTTGAACTCATGGTAATCTTCCAATTTTAGTCTTCCCAGCATTGGGATTATAGGCTGTACCACCATGTGCCAGGAGTTCTAGGGCCTGGTAGGGCATGTGGTAATGAGGATTGAACTTGGGTCCTTGCCTTTGCCAAGCAAGCACTTAGACCACTGAGCTATCTCCCTGGCCATGGTTGAATATTTAATATTTATTTGATATAATATGAGGAAAATATGTGTTAACATTAATATCTATTTCCATAAGGGTAGTAAGTAGGAAGAATGTTTTGAAGAAATTATTTGATTAAAACAAACTAGCTAGTTGTGGTGGCACTTGCCTTAATCCCAGAACTTGGAAGACTGAGGCAAAATTATCTTTGTGAATTTGAGACCAACCTGGGCTATAACGTAAGCTCAATACCCATATGAATGCATAAAATTGCATTGTTTCAAAGATAAATAAATAAAAACAGAAGTTTGTGCCAATGTTTTATATTCTTTGTTGTTGTTGCTGTTGTTTATTTTAGCATTATAGGGAAGAGTCTACAGGGTGTTCAGGATGTCACTAGTAGATCAGACTTACAGTGGTCTGCCTGTTTACAGCCTCCCAAGGGTTGGCATACAGGCATGCACCACCACGCCCAGTCTTCATTGCCATATCAGCATGCTCCGGGCCCTGGGGATGAAAACCCCAGCCCCTGTGACTGCCTGCAGGTGCTTTAATCCACTGAGCTATCTGGCCGGCCCTTGCATTTTTTTTTTTTTTTTTTACTCTAAAAATTGCGAGCTCTCACAGTGCCATCAAAGATAAAGCAAAAGGAAAGCACATGTGCAAATGAAATATATGAGACAGCAAATTAGAAAGTCAGATGTTTTCCATGTAGCATATGCTCAAGGATTATCTTGTACAAGTTTGATGTTCCTTTGTGCTACAAATACTATGTCTTGTAATGTATTTTATTTGAATTCATTATGTTTCCCCCTTAAAAATGGAAGGCAACAATATGTGTAGATCCACCTGTTTTTTTTTATACAAGCTTCAGCAATTAACCTTAATTTTAATTTTACTCAGTCTGCTACCTCATACTACAACCTCAGCTGAGAGAGAGAAAAAAAAGCAAAAATAAGATTAGTTCTAGAACTTGGCCCTCTTAAATACCTGCTCAATTACTTGTACTTGCTGAGACCCTGAGGTCTTAATATTGCACCATTCTAAGGAGAATGTTTCTGTCCTCTTTAGGACAGTCTGCAAATATCTGATCACAAATGTCTCTGCTTTTGTGCAAGTCCATTAGTCTTTCTAGTAACATTGAAAGAGAGACAAAAAGGCTCACATGTCACTCAAAAGTCTCGTGGGTTCAGAAGTAAGGACCTCTTAGAGGAGGTGGATCATTGAGGGTGTGGCTAGGAAGAGTGTTTTTTTTTTTTTTTTTTTTTTTTTTTTTTTGTTGTTGTTCCAATGTCTTCACTGTTGCTCTGCTTTCTGGCTGCCAGGACAGATTTCCCCTGACATGCCCCTTCACTGTCCCGTTTCTAACCTGGAGCCTGCTGACTATGGACTGCACCCTCTGAAATGATGAATGAAATAAACCTCTCTTCTTTTAAAATGTATTTTTAGGTGGCAAACACTTTATTCCAGTAGTGGGAATGATGACAGATACACACATCTTCTTCCACTATTCCCAAAACAATTTCTCCCAGTGGGATAAAAGTATCTCATAGCAATACAACTACCTGTACCCAGATACTGACATCTTTACCTACTTGAAATTGCATCTACAAAAAGAAGGTATTATATTAATCAGCTTCTATTGACAAACAAAATAGCCAGAACCTGCAACTTAAAGAGGAGAAGCTTCCTGGGCTCATGACTACAGAAGGGCTCAGCTGTTGATCACTTGTCCTCAAGGCAGTACCATAAGGGTGGAGGGGCAGGGTGGAGATAGGATACCACCACAGTGGAGGTGGAGCATGGGGCAGGAGCCTCAGGGAAAGGCACCATCTAAAGACATAGCTTCGTTGGTCCACCTCCAATTATACCTCACCTCCTAGTGGCAAGTTCCACTATGAAAATCAATACAGTAAGCCACTGATGAGCGCAGTGACCCCAGGATGCTCTCATTCAGAGACAACAGTCTCTGCATCCAGTCAACTTAAATATTTAATGTAAACATCACACAAATTGTTTTATGGGTCAAACATTACTGTGTGTCTCGGGTGCCACTGGTGTCAACAGTGGTAGTGAAGGATGATCATTTGTCATGGAAATTAGACCAATATTTTATGTCTTATGTGTCTGGGTTCATATCTCAGTTGCTTGAAGTTTCAATGAATAAAAGGAAAGGCATTAAAAAATAACACAATAAATTGATAAGAACAAAGTGTGAGGAGGGAGATCAGGGGAGTGGATGTAAGCAGAAGGATGAGAGGGACCTGGCCTGGTAGAACACACACACACACACACACACACACACACAGAGGAGATGTAAACTATCTATAAAAGAAGTCCAATGTCAAGTATATTTATGATGCAAAACTTGAGACAAGCTTTGGAGTTAAGAATCCTGGCAAGAATGTATCCATTGCAAGGCCTGGATCCAACTCTGGGTAAGTAGCCACCAAGCCTTTATGTCTTTGGCCCTACTTTTTTAACAGTTGCATTATTACCTTGATCTATCACATCATACCAAAGACACAAGAAGTCTAGACAAGAACTGAAGCCAGGAAAAGAAATCTCAATTTCTTAGTGATGAAATCTTGGCTATCAGCCTTCTGATGTGTGACTGTAGACTCTCTGAGTCTCACATATCCCTGACAGGGGATTGGAAGATTTGTCCACTGTATCTTGATTGTATTGGTTAGGGTGCTATAGAGAAAAAAAAAAAGATGGAAAATAAACGTCCAATTATACAAATGGATTTATGCAGAAGTAGAAGAATCCACAGTAGCTATCTGTGTGTTATGGAACCAGAGGACTTAGTAACTTCTCAGCCTAAGATGATGGAAGCTGTGGAACAAGAGTGATCAAGGATGCAATATCAGGTGAAGGCACAAGGCCTGGAGGATCACTGTGCAGTCTGTCTTACAAGGCCAAAGCAACCAGCCACCAGGGTTCAAGGGTGATGGCAGAGCTCTTCTTTCCCTTTTGCCTCCATCCAGGAAGGAAGTTTGCTGTTGGTTGCCATCCACATCTGCAGAAGGCCTTCCCACCCTGGTTTACTAGCCCACAGACACATCCAGTATTTTCCTTTCCAGATACCTCAGGTAGTTGTTACTTAAGCCAAGTTGAAATCTTATGATTAATTGTTATAGTCACTTCTCTAAAGACAAAGTTTCCCAGAATGAAACTGCTTCATCAGATCCCATCCAGTGAACCCTAAAGTTGACCAACAACTTAAGTTAAAGAAGTAATGAATGTGATTATGTTACATATAATCGCAGATATGATTTAGGCCAGTTTTTGTAGGAGATTCTATGCTACAGACTGAGACTAAACACACACAAAAATAAACATGAAGAACTTCTAGGAAAACACATATGCAAACCTCAGCAGATAATATTAAAGCATTTTAAAAACTGTAATTAATATTCCGAGGAAATAAGACACTGTTTTCTTAAAAATCACAGAATGCTATTTTTTTAGTGAAACAAGATTTAGAGTCAATGTGTGTATACAGAGAATTTTAAAATACATAGAGAGTAACAGAAAAGCAAAAGAAAAAGCCAAGAGAAGGAATGGAGGATATGCTGTTGATACCAGCAAGGAATTAGGAAGTATGATCTCCGCCACAGCCCTTCAGGGTCAGTGAAGACTCATGACATAAGGAAATCTGTGTTGTGACATCCTATAACTCAGTAATATCCCAAATTTTATGGACAATGAGATTATGGGGCCACAGAGGAAGGTGATCGACAATGTATAGTGTGCCTAGAGAGTCACCTAGAGAGAAAAATTGTTCTCAGGCTTTCACAGAGAGCAAATTGGTCAAGCAATGACTGTGACTCATCCAGACAAAGGATATACAAGGTGCTGTACATAGTTTCAGGGTAGATCCTGAGGGGACTTGACTGACCTTGTCAGATACAAAAGTTATATTTTTAGTTATACAGGTCTTGCTTTAACATGATATTAACTATCCAGCAGAAAAGTATAATTATGAGGTATAAAAAGTAATGCTATATTAATGTGCTGAGCTATAAAAGGCTCAAGTCAACAACTTCTGACATTTGCCAGTTCTGCCGATAGCCTGCTACTATTATGGACCTTTGGACTATATTGGATTATTTTGCTGAATTCAAATACCTACGATCTTTAGACTGGTTTTAAGTATGGAAAGGTCCTTTAAAGACTTCTCCAAATGCTGATTCTCTGACTACAGTGGAACACCCATCTCTGACAAAACAAAATGAAAATAAAATGAAATGTTGGGGGCCATGAAGCTAATCAATTGACCAAATGTATGTAGGTGGGACTTGGTCTAGTGCCTAAAGAAAACAAGTTACCTCACTCCTGAGATGAATATCTTGTCTGGTTAAGGTTAGCTATCAGTTGCTAGACAACCAAGTATCATGTATCACTAACTTCATAAAAGTGTAAATAAAAGGCTGTTGTGTTGTAAATATTGCACACACACACACACACACACACACACACACACACACTCACACACTCAAGAGAGTTAGGATAGATATACAACTACTTTCTCTTAGTTCATTGAAAGTAAAAGTTTGTACTATCATTGTTTAAATAGTACATTGTGTATGCATCTTGTCCTCTGAATAACTACCATGAAGATAATATGTAATGTATTAATTGCTGTAACCATCCTGCTAACCTGATTTGAAACTGTTACATTTATATTTTTTTCTTTTTTCTCATTAAAATGAATAAAAATGAAATGATAAAATCATGAAAGCTGTATGATTTTTGTTAGCTTCATATGAAGACGTTTTTGTCAAGCTGTATTGCTTTTTTTTCCTTTAAAATTTTGTGGTTTTTGAATGTTCTTTGAATTTATGCAATTTCTGTTTCTCAATAAAAGTGACATTTTACCAATGCATGTTTTGATATTGGCATTTCTGAACATATTGGGAAATACTGTAGAAAAATATACCTTGTGAATATAAGGGCTTAAGCCAAAAAGGTTTATTTTTCTCTTAATTTTTAAAATTAATTTTAATGAGAAAGAAACAGCAATGAGACAATTTCAAAACAGGATAGTAAGACAGTTACAATAATTAATACATTGCATATTGTTATCTTTTTTTTTTTTTATGGGACTGGGGTTCAAACTCACGACCTTGCACTTGCCCAGCAGGCACTTGTGCCTCGGAGCCATCTCCCCAACTCCCCGACATATTGTTATCTTTGTAGCAGTTATTTAGAGGACAAGATGCAGACATGATATCTTGTCTAAACACTATTAGTACAAATCTTTCTTCCCATTAAACTAGAGAGAAAATAGTTGTATATCTGTCTTACTGTATTGCATATACATATATATATATATATATATATATATATATATATATTATCAACTACAAAGTAGTCCCTCATTTATTTCCCCCTTTATTGTTTTGTTTTGTCAGAGATAGGTGTTCCATTGTCATCCAAATATTGTAGGTCTGTACCTTCAGCAAAATAACCCAATATAGTCCAATAATCCATAATAGTAGTGGGTTATTCTTGATTTTGATTAAGGTCATGATATTCTAAGGCAGTTATCTTTCACTTATCTTTCCAGGAATTCTATCTTCCAAATAATGCTGCCACTTCAATAAGTGATTTTCAAGTTGGCTACATCTGTAGGAAGAGAGATTTTGACAATTCAAATTAGGGTCAATGGATAAAACAAGTTGTGAGTTAAATTTGAATTTCAGATTAATTGAGAATAAATATTTTTACTGTAAATATTTTCCATTTAGTGCTGTAAATATTGGAAGGGACAGGCTGTACTCAAACATGTGTTGCTTATCTAAGTTAAAATTTAGCTGGTGTCCTTTATTTTTATTTGTTAAATCTGGCAATCCTCAATCTAACCTGCTTTTAGGAATCTATACCCACAGATAATATAGATCATTTTTGGTCACAGTTCTTTGACTGGACTGGCTATGAGATAATAACCCAAGTCCAAATGGGGCTAGGAAACTCAGAGAAACATATGGAAAATTTGATGAATATTTATACTCCTATTCAATGCATTGAGGAAGAAATTATATAAGATTTAGGGACCAGCCAGATAACTCAGCAGGTTAAAGAACTTGCTTAGGCAGACCTCAGGGACCAAGGTTCCATCCCTGGTGTGCTGTGCTAGCTTTGCCCCCAGGGTACATTGAGATAGTGACAGAGACTGGGCCAGTGGCATGTACCTCATGGGAGGCTGAAAACAAGAGGATCACTACAAGTTTAATTTACCTTGTAGATCCTGTACTAAATGCATTTTGAAAAAATATTTAGAACTAAAGTTATTTTGGTCACATTTATCCATTTGCATTTAGCATTCCAGGTAAGGAATCTAGACCCAGAGAAAAGTCACATGAGCTGTATTTTATTGCTGTAATAAGGTGCTTAAGGAGATAAACTTAGAAAGAACAAAGGCTTATTTTGTCTTTAAGGGTTTCAGCTCATGGTTCAGTGCTTTTTGATGCTCTGCTTGTCTTCATCCTGTAGTGAGGCAGTGCTTTGTGACTGGAACACACAGAGGAGGAAACTGCTTACAAATGGCAATCAGGATGCAAAGAAAGACATGACACCTGGGCTCCGAGATGACCTTCAATAGTACAACCCAATGCCACAACCTGCTGCTGCCAGGCCTGGCCTCTTACCGGCTCTACTACCACCCAGTTACACGCTGGGCTGGTGACCCCACACATTGGCTTTGGAGAGACACTTGTGTGGAACTTAACAGAATGAGTCTTTTTTACACAGCTACTTAGGGGGTGGCTGGAATTTCCAGGTGTGCTGAGCAGCACCTTTGGGTCCTCTCCACTACCCCGAAGTCTCTAAAACCTTTTTATCAAAGAGCACATAACTTTTTCTATAATACATTTGAGGTCACTTCTGTGTAGCAGACCTTGCTAGATTTAGCTTTCCACCATAACCAGGAAGTCAATTACCATGTATATAAAACCCTACTTTAAAGTTGAATCCAGAAATACCTTGTCAATGTCAGTAGAAGCAACCTATCGGTGGTGTGAAATTACAATGTAGAGAAAAATGGAAGGAATTTTCTTTGGTTCGTATTAAAACAGTCAACATTTTCCTTGTTCCTTTTGCCATTCTTTTCCTAGCAAATCAGAGTTCCAGCTACAATGCATTAAGTGATGGCTTAATCAGAAGCTAGAGATGGTCCGAGGCTTGCGTCAGGGAGTGAGAAGCTGGCACTAAAGGCATTTAAGTATCTTCCAGCCATTTCACTCAGTTGATTATAATGAGTGTTGATTGTAATGATTTTTGAGCCATTCTATGTTATAAGAAATGTCAAAATCGGTATTGTCCAGGAACTCACACGTTTGGAAAAAGAGTGGATGGGATGTGGAAGCGGAAAAGAAGCCACTACTTGTGGACAGCTACTAATCTAATTGCCACGTTTTGTTTTTTTTTTTTTCCTTGGTTAGATTGAAGCGGCTCTTTATTGCTCCCCGCCGGTCCTCCTTGCTCTTGTCTGCACTCCCTTTTTGGCCACATCATCACTTTACACTGATTATTCGACTGCAGGGTCTTATTTGTGAAGCTCTTTGCCCTTTGTACTGGCAGAAGGGCTAGCCTTTGAAATACTTCCAGAGTGAAGCATGCTCTTCATGGCACTATGCAGATCGCTCTTCACTCATAATGCACAAAGGCGAGGCCGTCCAAACATGTACTAGATAAACACGGTGAAAACACCTATATCTGTCTCCTTACCTATGTATTTCTGAAACAAAAATGGTTTATTTTTTAATATCTTTGTTGAGATGGAAGATATGAGGGCATTATCTCCCCTATTTTACTATTTTCTTTTCCATTCCATTAAAACGTACTCAGCGTATCACATCAACTTCATAACTGAATAAGGACCTTGTTATTTCATATTCACCGGAATATTGATGGAAGCAGGGTTGCCTGACTGCCTTTTTAAAATACTGTATAAAGCGATTGTTGTTTTGTTTGATCAACTTAACCATGTCTGGAGCGAGAGTTTTACGTGCTCTCCTTGAACTTATGTACAGTATTTAAAATATTGCAAAAGAATTTAACTGTGGGCTTGGTAATCCTCGCCACCCCTACAACCATGTTCTATTGCTTTCGTTTTTCATTTCTTCATTCCCACATGTGCATAATTTCTAAAAACACAGCTTTATTTTCAGATGACGTAGAATCACCTTAGGAGTTTTATGTAGCAGGACTCTAAGCACCTAGACAATCGCAGTCATGATACCGCATGATCAATAGAAGTCATTTTGTCTTGGGCATGCATTCTGCTAACTGAGCCCACAGTCCTTGCGCATCCCATCCTTCTAAAATATATTTCAAGCTTTTTGATCTGTACCAAATACAGATTAAACATATAATAATATATTGCATAATAAATATTTAGAATTTAAATATAAATAGTCTATTTAAAAACATGTTTAATTTTTTTTTGTCTTTTTGGATCTTGCTATGCAGTTCAGCCTGGCCTCGAGCTGAGTTTGTAGCCCAGGCTGGTCTTGAACTTGCACCAATCCTCCTTCCTTAGCCTCTCGAGTGTTGGGATTATAGGCGTGTGCCACCATACCTGGCCATATTTAATATTAAAAGATGATCATCTCAGAAGAGCTACAAACTCATCATCTTGTTTAGTATAAATGGAGTATATGGCACAGAGCAGTATATGTGATTCAGGAAGATGACGGGCGTGGGTCTTAAGCCTTTGAAACATCTGTTAGGAAACTAAAGGCATGAGTTATTTGTTTCATTCTTTTTTATGATTCATTAAAGGCTTTGACTGAGACTTTTAATTCATCTTGTCATAATCTCTTCCATTCCTATGCTTTCAGTTGTTCTAAACCCATTTCCTTGACATGTCTGTATGTAGAAACATCTATTTCTGCATCTATATCTACTTCATGTGGCTTTTTTCTCCTTTGCTATGAGGGACTTTATGTGGTATAGGATCCTCACCACCTCTTGCTCATCTACCTTACCACACATTGCAGCAGTGGTTCTCAATGGTGACCCTGGCGGGGATGGAACAACCAAAACACAGGGGTCGCCTAAAGCCATCAGAAATCGAAATTTGCCTAAAGTTATAGGCATTCTGTGATTGAAGGAAGGGGAGGTTTTGTAAAAGAGGCACCTTTCGAGCCAGGAGAAGTAGCACACCCCTGCAATTCCAGCTACTCAGGAGGCTGAGGCATGAGGATTACAAGTTTGAGATCTGCTTGGACACCACAACAAGATGCTACCTCAGAAAACAGACCTGGACAGATAGCTTCCCAGGACCAAGAAGAATAAAGGTGCACATTTTACCTAAAAAAAAAAGCTAATTATTTGGAATTATAGTTTTGAAGTAGCCACCAAAATTATTTTTTGGTTTGGGGTCATCGCAACATGAGGAACTATATTGTGAAGTCACGGCATTAGAAAGGTTGAGAACCACTGCATTACTGGGAATTTGAAGTTTTCCATCATAAGAAGAAGAGCACAGTCAAGTTGATACCTTGCCAATTTGCCAGAATATGATTTTGAGAGAGTGGAAGCATGTGAGCTCATTCTTAAAATGCAACTGGGATTCAGGAATGTTTGCATGTCACAGGGGTCTAGAAATAGTTCAACATATGGTAAGCAAAGCAACTGCTTTCATAGGGTGATCCTCTGGGAAGAAAGAACTTCTGGAGCAATCATTACATTACTCTGATGACGGAAATCCAGGTGGATAGGGAAACAGTATGATCTGTAGACAACCAGTGCTCTGCAGTCTCCAGAGGACTTGTGCCCAATGGCTGCAGCAGACCCCAAGTGATGCAGGTGGATACTGAAGTAACGAATTTTAGGGATGGAAGACCCATTTTCATAAAAACAAGAGTCTTGCTTTATAATTCAAAATATATTGATTGTAGTATTTATTGAAAAAAAGTTGCACTGTGAGGCAACATCTATAGAGGATAAAATCCATCACAGGATGAATCTGGTGGTGCCTTCTGCATGAGCTGTCCTTGAGTTATGAGGCTACTTGGGCTTCTCAGTGGTTAGTCTTTGGAACACTGAGAAAGTTTCACATTCTCACAGGCAGGGCTGAGAGCAACAGAGAAAGCTGACATTAAATATGGGAAGAACCTTACCAACACTCAGTGAGGATTTGGAGACTTGGAGCAAGGGATTTTATACATTGGAAGTCCATCATTTGGGGGAGAATTCCACTCAGATCTGTTAATTCTTTTAGTCTGTATAAATCAGGTTCTACCTACAAGCCAGAAAGGTTGGGCAAGCCCTACAAGTAGAGGACAGACCTAACCTAAACTATGCAGAAGGCAAGAGGACAGAGGCAAGCACTGAGTGTGTGTCCTCTGGCCAATGGGACACAGCCGAGTGACCTCACAATGTCCAGCATAACAGAATGCACACAAGTACAGCCATGTAGAAGTCATGTTTTCTAGAATGTTCCTCTCCTTCTGTAAAAGCTCTGACTTCATTCTTCAGCTAGAGATTCCTGCCACACTCTAGGTTCTGGGAACTCAGATTTTCAACTAAAATTATCTCAAAAGAAACAAACAAACAAACAAATGAAACACAGACTCGTGAATTTAAGTTCACTTGTCATTGAACTTAAAAATTTTGACTGGATTTAAGTTTTATTGCTTAATGGATATATAAAGTAGATGCCGCACTCTTGTACTAGGATGACGAAGAAAAGTGGGAATTGGCAGGGTGACAGGTCATGGTGCGTCACTGCCCCACCCTGAGAGGGGTGCATAGTCCTTGACGGCCCTTTGTTCCCACTTCTGCTCATCTTTTCCATTCCGCCAGTGATGAAAGTGTAGGTGTGTGAGTACCAAGGCCGCACAAATGACACTGTTTTTCACTTCTCTTTGCTCCGCTAGAGACTCAACTTGAGTCAGAGACCACTTCTGAGCCACTCAACGCCTGCTCTTTATTGCATCTCCTAAAAACATTTCTATAATATGTTTTGGCAATGAGCAGTAGAGTATCATGTAAGGTAACTTAGTAGAAATCAATAAAAGGGTGATTAGATTTTGCTCATTCTCTCTCCTAATTGTAAAAAGTGCAACACCCGAAAAGGAAATGTGATTCCCAGAAGAGCAGCTCCCTCTTTTCTCTTAGAACCTGTGTGGAGGATCCTTGGGGACACTTGAGCTGCCTCAACACCTTTCAGGTCTCACAGGCAGCATGCATCTTCATGGGTATCAGTCCTTGGTGAATTGGGCTGATGGATCATTTTGTTGTGGAAAACTCAACTCTATAGCTGTTCGCGGTAGCACGCACCTGTAGTCTCAGTTACTTGGGAATGCAAGGTCAGAGATCTCAATTTCAAGTACATCTCAGGCAATTTAGCAATTCAGTATAATCCTAAGAGGGGGATAAGAGGCTGGAGGTTTAGTTTAATAGACCATCCCTGGGTTCAACCCCAATATAAATAAATAAATAAATGAATAAATAAGAAATAAGTGTATATAGGGCTGGTATGTACTAAATATTCAATGTATATTTGCTGCCTCAGTCTTAAAGCATCATTTATGTGTTTACACTTATATCCTATATGCCCCTGAAGCAACTTACCCCGTGCCCATTGCTTGGAGAATATGGATGGTGTTATTATGAAAATATCATGGCACAGCTGTAATGGAAAAACAATGTTTATTTTATTTTTATTTTGATTTTTTTAATGACTGGTTCAGCCTCCCCTGGGGGTGGGACTGGTACAGCATGTGGTTCTGGGGATTGAACAGCAGTCTCTGCGGTTGCCTAAGTTTTCCTAAGCAGGCGCTTTAGACCACTGACCATCTTTCCAGTCCTGACAATGTTCACTTTAAATTCCAATGAAAAAGTGCTTTATTGCTTCTAAAATGATTGTGCCCAATGCTGTATACCAAAGCAAAATGAAGCACGCTATAAACAAATCACAGATGCCCTTATAGATTACCTCTATAGAGGCAATGCCAACCTGAACTAAAAAAGAAGCAAAGCTGAAATCATGTTCTCAAAGGAGGCTTTCAAACAATAGCTAGGACTGAAGAAAAGTTCTGCAGCTGGAATCATATGCCCAGGCCAAGAGGAACTGGTGTGACACCTGAAGAGAGACTACAAAACAGCTGCCAGAGAAGATCCAGGTGACAGCTATGTAGACTTCTTCAGAATTTTTGTGACCAGTTCCTAGTAGGGAGAGATGCCTTGATTTAAAAATAAATGAACTTATTGTCAAGCTCCTCCTTTGTTTGTTATTTATTTATTTATTTATTTATTTATTTATTTATTTATTATTGTACTTTTTTAGGGCAAGATCTACAGGGTGTTCAGAGTCTCACTGCTAGATTGAACTCATAGTGATCCGCCTGTTTACAGCCTCCCAAGAGCTGGGATTACAGACACGTGGCGCCACACCCAGTCTCAGCTGCTGTCTCCTCAGCGCCTGGGGGAGGAGCCAGATCAGCAGGTCCCCCTATCTTTAGATACGCATAGTAAAGTGTTTATAGTTGAGAAGCAAGCCAGCAAAGTAGGACCTAAGATACACAGGAATCTCTCTAGCTCAAAGAAATTGAAATTAAGTTGGTCTGGGATAGTTCTTATTGTGAAAATATTTTCTTTCTGTGTCTGCTCTGAGACTTTGCATTTATAAGAGCAGTGTACCAATTTAAGAATGACCATATGTCATTATAGAAACACAAATCACAAGGGCCACACACGCATATACACACCCATGTTTCTTATAGTGCCTATAGCATAGCATAACGCCTGCCATTAATTTTGCAGAGAGGTCAAGAAAGTAGTGTCATCAGTGATAAAAGAAGCCAAACAGATTTTCAACCCAGTCGGAATTAAGCATTAATAACCTCTCTTTGTGCATCTTAGTTGGATGTGATTTGCCTCTCTAGCACCTTTCATTATCAGTTCAGCAGGGCATCGATGTGTTCTATTGGAGGTGTCCATTGTTCTAATTAGTTCTCCATGCCAGCCACCCTGAGTGCATGTTAAATAACACCAGTGAAGCATTTTGAAAAGAAGCAGTATGCTCAGATACATTATGGGTACTGTCACCCTGGGATTGTGTTTTATTCTCTGGATCGTAGGACGCTGTGTGACTATTTTCCATTGACAAGCATTTGTATTGATTGAAGGGAGGGGGGACACAGTGATCATTACAGAGCTACTAGCAGTGTAATTAGAGAGTGGCCCCCGTGCCGGGCACATTCGAAGCACATTCCTCCTGAACACTGTGCAGCGTGTAACGCCAGTAGCTGCATGCAATATATCCTTTGTAGGGATGATTGCTTACAATTAGACAAGGGAGGCAGCTATCTTTTCTTTTTTTAATCCATCAGAATTCTGATCTGGGGATATTATACAAAGGGCCTACTATTCATAAAATTATTTAATCATGGCATTACTTACAGTAGGGTTTGCTTCTTTTTAGACTTTGGCCTAATGTGTGAAGGCATGATTTGAATCTAATGTCTGTCCTCTGCTGTCTCTGTGAGCTCTGAGAAATTTCTTCACCATTTCAAACTTTGGTTAGTTTTCTTTTCTTTTTTCATTTAACTTTTTATTCATTTTAAGGAGAAAATAAAATAGCAATGAAATAGTTTCAAAATATGTTAGTAGGACAGTTATAATAATTAATATATTGTATATTGTTGTTTTTGTAGTAATTATTCAGAGGACAAGATGCAGACATGATATTGTCTGCACACTGTTAGTAAAAACCTTTCTTCTTATCGAACTAAGGGAAAGCAGCTGTGTATCTACCGTATCTTATATATACATACATAAGTGTATATGTTTATATATATATTTTTTTCCACAACAAAATGGTCCTTTGTTTATAATCCATTATTTAAATTTGTTTTATCAGAGATGGGTGTTCCATTGTTGTTAATGAAGCTATATTTGGATGAGTCTTTAAAGGACTTTTTCATACTTGATGCTAGTCTAGAGATTGTAGGTATTTAAATTTAGCAAACAGTGTTAATAATACGCTGATAAAAATATTTGTGAAGAAAATAGATTTGGTGCACAGAGTAATTTGTAAATGAAAAATTATATTTGAAATAACAATGGCAATTATGGCACATAAATCAGTCCAGGGCTCAGCAACACAAGAACCTGCTTGATAAGTACAAGGCCCTGAGTTTGATTCCCACTATGAGAAAAAAAAAAAAAGACAGCAAAAAGAAAAGGAAAGAAATACAATCTGAATATACAATATTTTTTATTAAAATACTGCGAATGAAAGCTTCCACCAGTTTTTTCTGAACTATTAATAAAAAATCACTACAAAGTAAGTATATACTCTTCTAAGAGCACTTAAGATTCTTGTTTTTTAAAAGATCATTTATATTTTGTAGGTAGAATTCCATTGTTTATTTATTTATTTTATTAATTTTATCAAAAATGAAATGAGACAGTTTCAAAACACATTAGTAGGATGGCCACAATAATTAACACAATATATATTGTTGTTGTCATAGTAATTGTTCAGAGTACAACATGCAGACATGATAACTTTTCTAAACACTATTCGTACAAATACTTCTTCTCATTGAACTAAGAGAAAGTAGCTATATATAGTCCAATCATCCATAATATTAGTGGGCTATTGGTACAACTGACAATGTCAGAAGCTGTTGACTTAAGCCTTGTGCAGCTCAGCATATTAATCTGACTTTACTTTTTATACCTCATAGTTAAACTTTTCTGCTGGATGTTTAAGGTCAAGATAAAGCAAGACCTATATAACAAAAAATGTAACTTTTGCATCTGACAGGGCCAGTCAAATCCCCTCAGGATTTACCCTGAAATCATGTTTGAAGGAGAGTTGGCTATAATTTTTTCCACTTTATGGTTTTTCACTTTATTCTTTGGGTGATTTCTTTGATGTACAACATTTTTTTTTCTTTTTCATTTTTTTCTTACAAAGGCAGGCCCATTTTAATGCTAATACAGTTCACAGATAAAATCATGAATATCTTGCATCATTACATAGCATCATCATTTATAGGGCAAAACATAAGAGGATAAACTCATAAAATACATTAGTCATAGAAGTCATATATTTTCATATCTCTGAGAGATGCCTTTAAAAGATGAGAGATTCCCATTTGCCGGTTTTTTGAAGTATTTTCTATGCAGTTTGTTCTTTCTTCATAAACTCTCTGCTTGCCCCATGCTTTTAAAATTTATGCCTATTTTATCTTCCACAACATTTAGTGTTTCCGTTTTAATATTTAAATCTTTGATACATTTTGGTTGTAGTTTATTGCCTCATAATTAGACATGGAAATAAGTGAGCCCCCCAAATTTCAAAGATACAATCCAAAAATGGACTTCTGAGGTGAATACACACTTCTCGGATGAAAAAATACAAATGGCAAATAAATATATGATAAAATTCTCAACATCACTATTTATTTGAGAATTGCAAATTATAACAACACTGAGATTCCAACTCACCCAGAAAGAATGGCTATCATTAAGAAGTTAACCAGTAACAAATGCTGGAGTGGCTGTGGGAGAAAAGAAAGCCTTCTTTATTTGTGATGGGAGTGTGGAGTGGCATGGCTACTAAGGAACTCAATGTGGAGATTATTCAAAAATCTAGATTGGAAGTCCTGTTAAACCTAGCTATTGCTCTCCTGGGTATTTTTCCAGAAGAACTGAAGACATCATACCAAATGATATATGTGCATTCATGTTTATGGCAGCACAATTTGTCATAGCTACATACTGTAAACAATTCAAGGCCCTATCAACTGAGGAATGGATAAAAAATGGTACTTTTACACAATGGAGTATTACTCAGCTATAAAAAAGATAAACATTAGGATTTTATGGGTTATTGGAGGAATCAGAGACCCTTATCATACAGAAATAAGTCAGAATCTCATTGTTGATTGTCGAGTTCTTATTGTTTTGTGTAGTGAAATTCTGAATGATTTCTAATGTGTGTGTTTGTGTGTGAGTGGGTGTGTGTGCATGTGTGTGTGTTCTTATTTCGTATTCATCTTAAAAATGTTTTAATTTTTTTCTAACATTACCATCTTACAGGTACTCCAGGTGCCGATCATCACAGCACTCTTCTCCCTGCATGATTGTATTTCCTATTTATTTGTCAAGATGCCTTTGTTTCATGCTGCTTAAAACAAGTCTGCATGTGAATTCAGCACAACTTGAAATTCTTGACAACTGAACTGCTCTCAGGCTTTGCAAAGAAACGCAGGGAAAGGAGGTATTTGCTTGACTACGAGTGCACGGATCCAGGACCTGCCCCCGCCCCCCCCCGCCCCGAGTTCTTCATCTCACAGAAACCTTTAATTCTACAATTAAGGAAAGCATCAAAGGTATTCACTTGTTCTTTCCTATAATCTCTTTTCAGATTTTGTGTTCTAATGAAGGTAGCTGGGTTCTCCTCTTTCCTCTGAGATATGGCTTTTAGAGCACACGAGAAGAGCAAGAGGATCTGGATCCTAGCTGTAGCTCTGTTTCTCATTCGCTCTGAGAGCCTCAGGCAGCTGGTTTCTCGGCACTTCAAGGCTTTTCGTTTAGACAACAGCAGTTATCACAGCTACTCTATGGCTCTATAGGTTGAAAATAAATAAAAATAAACAAAAAAACAATAGTGTATTTATCTAAGTACCTCTCCTTATTTTCTCTGAGTGATAGAGTATAGGGCACAGCTGAGAATGTGGGAGATATGTATAATTAAAATAACTTCAGCTCTAGAACATATCTGGCAAAACGTTTTCTTCTCTAATCAGAATACAAGGCTCACTCTATATACTGCCAAAATTCTTATACATGATTTAGTGGCAAAGGACAACATGTGAAGCCTCTTTCTCCTTCACTCACATTAGATGAGTCAATAACATAGGAAAAGTCACTTAGATTCACACCCTTAAACAGCATCGTCTTTCCCTTCATCTGAAAATGCCTCATCATAAGTCTCCACCCTTAGAAGGGTTGTGTGGTCTTCTCCGGTCTCTGCCTTCCCGCAGTGTACCGGAAAGATACAGACATAGAACAAAAGCTCAAGTCAAGAGTTGGTGAGTAGGGCCCAGCGGGACGGCTCAGTGGTCTAAAGTACCTGCTTGGGAAAGCTTGGGCGGCTTCAGGGACTGCGGTTTGATCCCCGGCACCACATGCTGCGCCAGCCCTGCCCTCAGGGTGGGCTGAGCCGGCCATAAAAATGAGTGAATAAACAAAGGTTCTGAAACAAGAAAAAAATAAATAAATAAAATAAAAAATTCTTTAAAAAAAAAAAAAAAGAGTTGGTGAGTATTTGAAGACTGGTTTAACATACACAGAAATATGATGAGGATTGGAGAGGAATGACAAGATGAAGGTGTAGCTATCACAGATTCAACCAGATATTTTGTGGCTATATGTTCAGAAACTTTAAGGAAGCATTTCATGCTTCTATTAAGGAAGCAATAAGTGTTTCAGAAATTTCCAGGAATAAGATATAAACTCCTTTACAACTTTTCCATTCCTGAGCAACAATCCCTAGGAAAGATAAAGTTATTTTTAAACATAGAAGCGTAAAATAATGTCAAGTGAGTAATACCAGACTGAGGCATTCATTAATTTTGTTCACGGGATGCTACAAAGAGTACTCTTAAATATTGGAAGAGTGCAATGTAACGAAGTTTTGAATATGAAATATAATAAAGTAGAATGGGTGATCAGTGCATAGAAGTATGAATTTCTGCCAGCTTTAAAGCTGACAAGATAGCAAATTTTGCGTATTAAAACATTTTTATGTTGTTTATGGTAGCAAACATTGAAAAGGACATGCAAATTGCTTGTAAATAGGGAGACATTGTGGTAAATTGAAACAATAGAATTTTATACAGCTATTAAAAATAAAGAATTGGATTAAATCTACATTCATTTTCTTTGAATTGCTTTTTTAAAAAATGCATTTAGTACAGGGGATACAGGGTCTACAGGGACTCACTATGTATGCTGGACTCATAGTGATCCTCCTATTTTCAGCCTCCCAAAGTACCGGGATTACAGGCACTACCACCGTGCCGAGTCTCAATTACCTTCTCAGTGAGCCCCCCAGCTGCTGTGCTTTGCCAAAGCAGGAGCTTTAGTCCACTGAGCTATCATGTCAGCCCTTTCAGTTGCTATTGAGATAAATGTATTATGGCTCCATTTCTTAGAAAATGGAAAAGTTCTGTTAGTGTGTTTTGTGGAAGAGAAGATGTTCTGTGAATTTCAAGTCACATATAATTAATGATAGGCTCTCTGCTCCTCTGGTTGTTCCATTGCCTCTGTTGCCATGGTTGCTGTTCTGCCACCATGAATTGCTGCTCTCTGCCATGTGCCATTCAGTCTTGGAGCTGGATGAATATGGACTGAAACCTCCAGTAACTGTGAGATAAATAAAACTTTGCTTGCTTTATTTTGGTTGTTGGGTATTTGTCCTAGCAACACGAGAAAAGCAACTAACACAGAATTTGGTCCCAAGAGAAATGGGGTTGTTGCTGTGGCTATACCTGACAATGTGGATCGCAAGCTTTTGAGAATCACTTACAGGAAGAGATAGGAAAGGTTCAGAGATGTTGTCTACAAGTGAGGCACTGGAAAAGCTTCTGCTGTTCTGCAGGGGAGATTTTGGTCAGAGCTCAGACCAGAAGACTGGCTTGAAGCCTATGTACAAAGAATTGCTTATGAACAGAGATAGCAAATATTTGGAGTGGTTCTCGTGAAGGGCTAGAAAAGCTTCAGCTGTTCTGTAGAGGAGATTTTGGTCAGAACTCAGACCAGAAGACTGATAGAAGGCCTGCTTGTAAACAACAGGTTGAGGAGGTTTTTGCTGGAAAAAAAAGGACAGCATTGGTTGTTATACTCCAGATGATTTGTGCTATGGATTGGCTGAAAGTCTGCCAAAATTTTGCTTGTGTCCAGAGACTTAGCCTAAGACTGAGATTAAGCATGGTGGACTGATTAATCTTTCAGGAGATATTTCAAAGCAGCAAACTATTGGAGCAGTGGCATGGCTGTTATTGGTGGCTTTTTGCCAGATTTATGTTGAAAATCAAGAGCAAAGAGCCAAGAAGGATGATTTAAAGTGTGAGTTTGGCCAGAAAAGAAACATCAGGAAAGCTGTGGACTGCAAAGATGGAGCTGAAAGGATCTCCATAGTTGGGAAGATACCAAAGAATCAAGAGGGTGGCCTGAGGGCATCACAGGAGGTGGCAGTGCTCCACCCTTTGCAGCTCCAGAATTGCAAAGGAGGTTTTGCCTTGAGAATAAAGTCACAGAGAGCCAAGTACCAGAATGGAGGCAGCGGCCAAACTAGGTTTCGAAGTGACACCAGCATGGAGAATTTGTTTTTATGAGTCAAGGTAAGAATGTTCATCAATCCAGGCACTCTCCTCCTACAGCTAAGAGAGAAGGAAGCCTGTCTACTGCTACAGCTGGCAGCGCACCTTGGCATTATCCACGTGACATTGGTTTTAGGTGCATTCAAAATGCAAGAGTTAGGTTAAGAAGGCTTCCACCTAGATTTCAGAAGAAGACCTGGGAGGCCAGGCAGTGTGCCCCTGACAGGGCAGTGTGTGAAGCAGAGAGTGAGAAGCCTATTCAATGGAAACCCCAGAAGTTTGGAAAAGCCAGGAATGTGGATTATGCAAAGAGGGAGCAAAGCTAGCCTAAGAGAGAAGCTATGGAAACTACCACCAAGAGTGCCTTAAGAGTGGAGCTGCATGGAGATCACAACTCAATGCAGACTGTTTTGAATGCTCCAGTTGGAACTATGGGATTTAACGTTTACCCTGCTTGGTTTTGGACATTTGTTGATTCCAGTGTTTTGTATTACCCTTTTGTTTGCAACTTTTGGAATTATAATGTTTATCTTATGCCTTTGAATGTTGAATATGTTTAACTTTTCTATTGTGCAGGGCTCACAGTTGAGAGTCTGCCTTGGATCTTGGAGGAGACTTTGGATTTGGACTTTTCAGCAATACTGTAACTGTTGGGACTTTGGCAACTCTTCAAGATGAACTAAAATGTCTTTTGCACAGAGGGATGTGCATGAGACTTTGGGAGTCCAGGGGCAGAATGTTATAGTTCATATCTAGTTGTCACCCCAAAACCTCATGCAATCATGGGGCAGGCACTTCTAAGTTTGAGGCTTGCCTCAATGTCCCTGGGATTATGTGTTTTTGAACTGATGGGATTATGGCTTTGAGTATTTGTGGGATTTTGGGTGTAGCATAAAGCGGATAGCATGAGGTGGAGAGCCTGAATGTAATATAGAGGGAGACAGACTCACACTGTTGCTCTCTGCTCCCCTGGTTGTTTTGTTGCCTCTGTCACTATGATTGCTATTCTGTCGCCATGAACTTCTGCTCTCTGTCATGTGCCATTCAGCCTTGGACCTGGCTGGATATGGACTGAAACCTCCAGTAACTGTGAGCTAAATAAACCTTTTCTTCCTTCAAAAAATGATAATTAATGATATTATAATAGGTGAATGTTTGTGAATGAGAAATACAAATCCTGTAAAAGAAAGATAACCTGAAGGCATTCTGGGTTTTGTGGAGCTACATAAAGAAGAAAAGGATAATAAAGGATCAAGATGTGCTTCTTTAAGGTTCCAAAAGGGATATGTGGGAGGGTGATTTCACCAGTTTTCTGGGACTAAATAACTGAAAAAAAGTGACACTCTTTGTGTGCTTATGTGGGTTTATGTTCATAACTGTAGCTATGCTACCTAATGAGAGGCATACCTTCTGAGGAGCACATTGTTTGTTGATTTTGTGATTATGTAAATGCCCCAGTACATGCTTACATAAACTAAGGTGTGAGTACCAGGTGTAAGTAGGAGCTGCCGTCTGTCACCATGTGCATACATGGTCAGTAGAAGTTGTGTTGTGTGACTACACATAGAATAAGTTCTCAGGTTAGTAATACAGGACTCAAGTGGACCAATGTAGGAAACACGGAAAAATATAACTGACCTAAAGAAGCCCTACATACATGACTCACTCCTATATGCATAGATGAAATTGATTGATATGTACGTATAAAGAACATTTACATAATAATAATATAAACAAGCTAAACTTAATTAAATGCATATATTTTTCTGAGCATAATACTAGTATATAGAACAATTGGACAATGTGCAAAACATCGGTAAGGTAATTGCTTTTCTTGAACAATTTACGTAGACACTGTTATGTAATAATTATCACAACAAGCCGGGCGTGGTGGCTCACGCCTGTAATCCCAGCACTTGGGAGGCTGAGGCAGGAGGATTGGTGTGAGTTCGAGACCAGCCTGGGCTACAAAAGTGAGCTCAAGTCCAGCCTCAACTGCATAGCGAGACCCTGTCTCAAAAAGACAAAAAAAAAAAAATTATCACAACAGATGCACAATAAAGTTATTCATTTTTAGAAGTGTAGTGTTACATTTAAACAAATTTTGTCTTTACTATGATACTACAAAACTACCACAGATACAGAATTCAATAATATACGTTCATGCAGCATTATGTCAAATGTTCATAAGTTTAGCGGCATTTATTATTCTTCACTGGGTATGTAGTTTTTAATGAAATAATTTTCATATCTCAGCAACTCCAAGAAAGGAATGCCAGTTTAATGTCATAAAGATCTGTTAACAAAGATCTTTAGTAACTTGGAAACAATCTCTTTTCCTTGTTTATTTCTGCAACACATACCAACACTTTTTTTTTTTTTTAATGTACTTGGTACATGGTCTCACTACTCACAGTGATCCTCTTGTTTTCAGCCTCCCCCACACTTGGATTAGAAGCATGCACCACCACATCTGGTTTCAGTGGCCAGCATAGTATGCTTTGGTTACAAGGCTGCCATGGCATGTGGTACCCAGGATGGAACTCAGGTCCTTGTGTTTACAAGGCAGGTGCTTAGATCACTGAGTTATCTCGCCAGCCAAGCCTCTTCATCTTTCATATGTTTCCAACATTGAGTCTACCATCAGTAATTTTTCAAGACCTGTGTTATCAGGATTCTCTCAAGGAATAAAAACAACACTGTGTGTATTTTAAGAGGGGATTTACTAGATGGGTTTACATTCCGAGATGCTCAATTTACCACAGAATGATCATTTGCTAGCTGGAGAACCAAGGAAACAGTGACTCCTCTGGGTGAAGTCTGGATGCCAAAGAAAAAGGAGGACTAAAGATAAAGCCCTTGACATTGATGGCGAATATTTTAGACCTTTCAGTGGTACAAATAGCCCATTGCAGTAATGTGCCATATGGTCCTCAGAGAGCTGCTGTTGTAAGTCCATATTTGAAGGCTGAAGCATCTACAGTATGATATCTGCCTACAATGGCATCAGGAAAAATAAGACCAGATAAAGAAGTACCACTCAAGGATAATCAGGCATTTTGTGAAAATAGCTTACCCTTCCTTTATTCCTTTTTTTGTTTGTTTGTTCTTTGTCTTAGGCACTTTTTACTCATTGCTGGGACAAATACCCAACACCCAAAATGAAGGAAGGCAAGGTTTATTTAGCTCATAGTTTGTGGAGGTTTCAGTCCATATTCGGCTGGTTCAAGGCTGAGTGGAGCAGAGAGCATTCAGTTCATGGCAGCGGAATAGCAACAATATGGTGGCAGAGGCAGCCAACCAATCAGGGCTGCAGAGCAACAGCTAGAGTCTGTCTCCCTGCCTCTCTTTATGTTATATTCAGGCTCTCTGCCTCAGCCTATCCCCCTTAGGCGATACCTATAATTCCAGAAGTACTTAAAACACATAATCCCAGGGATCGTGGATCAAGTCTCAAGCTCTAGATCAGTACTAAAACACATAATCCCAGTGACTCATAGGTCAAGTCTTAATCTATGTAAGTCCCTGTCCATGACCACATGAGGCTTTGGGGGGACAACTAGACATAAACCATAACATTTTTGTTGTTTTGTTTCATCTAGGACCCGAAACTACTCGAGGCTGTTATGCACGTTCAAGACAGGCTTTCCCCTCCCCATGCGCGTCCTATATGACAGTTATCTCATCAGACATCTTCACAGATGCACTCAGCTGTGTGCTTTACTAATTTTCTGGGCATCTCTCAGTCTAATCCAGTTGGCAAACAAGATTAGCCATCATAAAGCATAAATCCTTAATATTGTAGCGCCTTAATTTTTGTCTTTAAAAGTGATGCCAAATAACACTGCTTTTATCCGATAGAGCATTTCTTTGAGATTCTATTTTTACTCAAATATTTGTAAAAATGAGAAAACAAACCACTGAAATGATAACTTGGAGAATAGCTGCTATCTTCAAGATGTTATTAGCTGAGAAGAAAAATTGCAATTACTTGGCTTCCTGTTAAACAAAGCTAGTGCCTACCTGCCTTCTGCCTTTACTTTATCCTCCCTTATTTACAGTACAGGGGGACTTTTGAGTGAAGGAATGGCAAACAGTTAATAAAACCTTTGATGAGTATTAATTACTTTCCACTTAATTACCTGCCATGTGGATCTTGTAGAGCTATTGATTACTGACAAACATACATCCCACTGGGGATAAGTGTGATTTAACTTCATCCAAAGAGTCAATTAGCCCAAGTAACATAGGGAGAGCTGGTGCTTCGCTTCAATAGCTGGGCTTTCTTGCCAAGAAGAGTAGATAAGCCATTTATTTGTTCATTAAAACACAGTACTACCAACAGGAGGCACTTACCAGGTGTTATTGAGACTGGTAAAATGCCACTGTGTCACCAAAGGTTAGCTGCATGGTGTAGAAGCAGTATGGGTAGGGGGAGGAGCGCTTACTTGAGACCCTTAGAAGAACTGGAAAGAGGTTAGAGTATAGCACAGCCCTGCAACAGTCCTCTATCTCACATTAATGTAACCAAACACCTTTATCGAATACATCTTACAACATCTGCTGCTTATAATAATGACGTTACCCTGAGGGACAATGAAACAGGGAGAGAGAGAACTGTTTCACCAGTCAAATGTTGGAATGAGCTTATACCTGCAAATTCATGAAATTGATAGGCTTACAACTTTATTTTTCATTAAGCTTCCAATTATTATTTTAAAGAATGCAAATTATATAGCTTTATACAGTATACACAATATTCTTATATATTAAGAAAATTTTTTTTTTTTTTTTTTTTTTTTTGGCTGGCTCAGGCTGGGCCAGGTCAGGCTTCTAGAGCTGGGGATCAAACCTAAGTCCCCTGCGTGTGACTGTGTCTGTCCAAGCAGGTGCTTAAACAAATGAGCTAAGCTACAGGTCCTCATTATTCTTATATATTAAGTTAATCTCCTAAAATATGTTCAACTCTAGATGTTACAGGGAAGAAACTGAAGCATATACCGAAATTATAGATTAATGTTAGAACTTCATTCAAGAAATGTTACAAAGTAGACTTTTTTTTTTTTTTTGTCTTTTTGAGACAGGGTCTCGCTATGCAGTTGAGGCTGGTCCTGAGCTCACTTTTGTAGCCCAGGCTGGTCTCGAACTCGCACCAATCCTCCTGCCTCAGCCTCCCGAGCGCTAGGATTACAGGCGTGCGCCACCATGCCCAGCGCCCGAAAGTAGACTTTTAATTGGGAAAATTTGCACTAATACTGAAACCCAAAATAAATGATCTGTGAATTGGAAATTTAGTAATTTGCTTTGAGCTGACCGTGGTGTTACACACCTGCAATACCAGTACTGAAAAGGCAGAGACCAGTGGATTGCTGAGAGTTTGAGGACACCTGAGCTACGTAAACAGTTCAGAGCCAGACTGAATTACAAAGTTAGACCTCGTGTCTTAGTTACTCTCCTCTAGTTGCTGGAAAAAATATCTGACACCTAAAATGAAGGAAGGAAAGGTTTATTTAGGTCACAGTTTGTGGAGGTTTCACTCCATATTTGACTGGCCCAAGGCTGAGTGGAACAGAGCAGAGAGCATCCAGTTCATGGCAGTGGAACAGCAACAATATGGTGGCAGAGGCAGCCAACCAAACAGGGCAGCAGAACAATAGCTTCAGTCTGTCTCTCTGTCTCTCTTTATATTGCATTCAGGCTCTCCAATCTCAGCCTATCCGCCTTAGGCTACACCCATAAACCCAGAAGTACGCAGGCCATAACCCCATCGGTATTAAAACACATAATCCCAGTGACTCATGAGTCAAGTCTCAATCTGTAGAAGTCCCTGATCCATGACTGTATGAGGCTTTGGGAAGACAAGTATACATAAACCATAGCACCTTGTTTCAAAGCAAGCAAACAAACAAAAATTACTTTGACATGATATTCAGTATATTTTCAGTATATTTTCAATATAATTCAGTATATTTTCAATATAACACGGCTAATACCCTAAATTCAGTGTTATCTATGTGTAAGAGTTATCAGTTTTCAATTAAGAAGAGGCACTAAGACTTTATTGTTTATCATTAAATAGCCATTATAATGCATTTCATGGATTCTTTGTAATACGCATGTGAGGTGTAATTATTGTATATTTATTTAAGAAACTGGGAATGGAGAATTAGATATATTTAGAGAAGTTGACTCAGGACATCTAAGTCTTCAAACATGGACTTGATACTAGGTCTGTTAGACTTTAAATTTTTCTTGTAGCACCTTTGAGTGATCCTTGAGCACGGCTTTGCAGTGTGGACTCGGAAGGCAGAAAAATAACATTTCAAAGTACAGGAGGGTAGAAACCTCCAGCTACATTTCAATGCAGATGTGACCCTTACATTTCACTGTGGCTCAAGGACCTATGTTATAGAGTAGCAGTATCACAAAGCTTTTCTTCTGGCAGGTTAAGCACGTAAGTTTAGAGACCAAAAATTGGAGAAAAGGAAGGGTTACAAGGATAGCCAATATTTTGGCCCTATGCCTTCAAGGTCAGTGAGGACTCAGGACATAAGAGAACTTGTGCTATAACATCCTATAACTCAGTGGTTTCTCAAATTTTCTGTTCAAGGAGATTATGGGGCTACGGAGGAGAGGGACTGAAGATACAGTGTGCCAAAGGAGAGTCACTTAGAGAGAAAACATTCTCTCAGTCTTTTACAGAGAGCAAACTGGTCAAGTAATGGCTATGACTCATTCAGATGGCTGACAATGACAACAGCTTGACAAAACACTGTACATGGTTCCAAAGTAAATCCTGAGTGGATTTGACTGACCTTGAGAGATACAAAAGTTACATGTTTCACTATACAGATAGCGCTTAAACTTGCCCTTAGCCTCAGCAGAAAAGTTTAACCACAGGCATAAAACAGAAAGCTAGATTAGAATGTTGAGTTGTAAAAGGCTTAAATCAACTGCTTCCAACATTGCCAGTTTTATCAATAACCTACTGTGATTATTGAACATTGGATTCTGTATACGACTATTTTCTCTTAGTTCAATGAGAAAAAGTATTTTGATATTAATAATGATTACAAAAACTATAATGTCTACCCCCCATGCTCTGTATAGCTAATAGGAGAACAACAATATGTCTAGCACCAAATATTGAAATGTACTACTGACATGTTTTGAAACTGTCACATTACTATACATTGTTGTTTCTTATTAAATGATAAAAATGATAAAAAATAAAAAAAAATTCACTGTTGTTCCTCAAAGCCTTTTTGACTCTACAGCACGTCCTCTGGCTTTCTCTTAAGTTTTTCCTTAGATGTGTGTGTGCCCGCCTGCATGCATGATCACATGCGAGCATGGGTGTTGCTCTGTATTTTGTAGAGTGAACAGATTCATTTCGGCCATGGAGTCTGTTATGGTTTATGTCTAGTTCCCCCAAAGCCTCATGCAATCACCGGGTGTGGACTTCTAGAGTTTGAGACTCAAGATCCACTGGGATTATGTGTTTTAGTACTGATGGGATTATGCATCTGAGTACTGCTGGTTTTATGGGTATGGTCTAAGGCAGATAGGCTGAGGCAGAAAGCCTGAATGTAATATAAAGAGAAACAAGCTCTCTGTTGCTCTCTGCTGCCCTGGTCCATTGGTTGCCTCTGTCACCATTTTGTTGCTGTCCCACCACCATGAACTGCTGCTCTTTGCCATGTGCCCCAGAGCCTTGGAGCAAGCCAAATATGGACAGAAATCTCCAGTAACTCTGAGCTAAACAAACCTTTCCTTACTTCATTTTGGTTGTTGGATATTTGTCCCAGCAACAAGAGAAGAGTAACTAAGACAGAATTTGGTACCAGAGAAGTAGAGTCATTGCTATGACTAATCTGACCATGTGATCATGAGTTTTTGTAAGTGAGTTATGGGAAGAGGTAGGAAAGGTTTGGAGATGTTGCCTACTTGCAAAGAGCTCTATAAACTTTGACTGATAAACTTCAGCTGTATAATAAGGAAGATTCTGGTCAGAGCTCAGACCAGAAGACTAGCTTGAAGCCTGGGTATAAAGAATGGCTTAAGAGCAGAGATAGGAAAGGTTTAGACAGGTTGCCTACTTGTGAAGTGATGGAAAAGATTCAGCTGTTCTGTAGCAGAGATTCTGGCCAGAACTCAGACCAGAAGTCTGACAGAATGCATGCCTGTAAAGACAAGGCTGGGGAGGTTTCAGCTGGGAAAAAGGATAGCACTGGTTGTAGGACTATCCTTTGTGCTATGGATTGGCTGGAAGTCTGTCAGAATTTTACTTGTGCCCAGAGACTTTGGCTAAGACTGAGATTAAGCATGGCAGACTGATTAATCTTTCAAGAGATATTTCAAAGCATCAAATGTTGGGGCAGTGGCATGGTTGCTATTGGCATCGTTTAGCCAGATTAATGTTGAAAATCAAGAGCAAAAATCCAAGCAAGATGATTTAAAATATTGTGAGTTTGGTCAGAAAGGAAGCACCAGAAGAGCTGTGGACTGCAAAGATGGAGCTGAAAGGATCTCCATGGCTGGAAAGGAACCAAAGAATCAAAAGGATGGCCTGAGTGTATCATAGGAGGTGGTAGCTCTCTGTCTTTTGCAGCCCTAGAATTGCAAAGGAGAGAGGCTTTGCCCTGAGAAGAAAGTTGCAGAGACCCAAATAGCAGAATGTTGGCAGGGACCAAACCAGGTTACAAAATGGTGCTGGCATGGAGATTTCATTTCTCAGAATCAAGGTCAAAGTGTTCATCAATCTGGGCACTCCATCCCTACAACCAAGAAAGAAAGAAGCCTGTCTACTGCTCCAGCTGGAAGCATACCTTGGCATAACCCATGTGGCACTGGTTTTAGGCACATTCAGAATGCAAGAGTTGTTAGGTTAAGAAAGCTTCCACCTTGATTTCAGAAGAAGGCCTGGGAGCCCAGGCAGTGTGCCCCTGAGAGGGCAGTGTGTGAAGCAGAGAGTGAGAAGCCTATTCAGTGGAAACCCCAGAAGTTTGGAAAAGCCAGGAATGTGGATTGTGCAAAGAGGGAGCAAAGCCAGCCTAAGAGATAAGCCATGGAAACTACCACCAAGAGCACCTTAGGAGCAGAGAGCTGCATGGAGCTCACAACTCGGTGCAGACTACCTTGGATGTTCTAGTTGGAACTATGGGATTTATGTTTGCCCTGCTGGATTTTGAACTTGTGTTGGTCCCAGTATTTTATATTAGCCTGTTGTTTGCAATTTTTGGAATGGTAATTTTTATCTTATGCCTTTGAATGTTGTATATGTTTAACTTTCCTATTATACAGGGGTCACAGTTGAGAATTCGCCTTGAATCTTGGAGAAGACTTTGGACTTGGAATGCTGAAACTGTTGGGACTTTGGAAACTCTTCCAGATGGACTAAAATGTCATTTGCACAGAAGGATGTCCATGGGATTTTGGGGGTTGAGGGGTGGAATGTTATGGTTTATGTCTAGTTGTCCCCCCAAAGCCTCATACAATCATGGGGTGGGGACTTCTTGAGTTTGAGACTTGACTCATGATCCACTGGGGTTATGTGTTTTAGTGTTTATGGGATCATGGGTCTGAGTACTTCTGGGATTGTGGGTGTGGCCTAAGGCCGATAAGCTGAGGCAGAGAGCCTGAATGTGGCATGAGAGACAGATCCTTGCAATTGCTCTCTGCTGCTCTGGTTGATCAGTTTCCTCTGTCATGATTTTGTTGCTGTTCTGCCACCATGAACTGCTACCCTCTGCCATGTGCCACTCAGCCTTGGAGCCAGCCAAATATGGACTGAAACCTCCAGTAACAGTGAGCTAAATAAATATTTCCTTCCTTCATTTTGAGTGTGGGGTATTTGTCCCAGCAAGGAGAGAACAGTAACTAAGACATTGTCTGATGATTCAAACATCACCATGGTCCATGGTCATTTAAAGATAATTACTTCTGAGTGAGATAAGGAATTAAGTAAGGAAGAAGAGGAGAAAATCGTGGACAGCATTTGGGTGTAGTTGCTCAAAAAGGTGTTTTTGCTAAATGATATGTACTGGATATGTGCTCAAAAAGGTGTTTTTGCTAAATGATGTGTAGTGGATATGTCCCCTCTACCTATTTGGTTAGAATATCTTGTTAACTACGGTATTAACATTGGATGCCCAATTGGACTTTCTGCTTACAACAGGCATTCTTGTAGGAGGTGCTGCAGTATGAGTCAGATACCTCTGTGTTAGCACATCCCTTAATGGTGTGTTAAAACATGTTGCAGCTTCCAAGAATGTTTATCCTGTGTCTCCGGATGGAGCAAGCCCTGTACAATGTGGATATTACACTGCTTTTATTTTTAAAACAAAATAGATTGAACTTACGATTATTAGGGAGTCTAATATTTAAGGCCCATTAAAATATCAATGACAGAGGCAAGGGAGATATCTCAGAGGAACAACCGCTTGCCTGACAAATGCAAAGTCCTGAGTTGGATTCCAGCAGGAAAAGATAATTGTAATATTTTTCATTTTCTCCCAAAGATCTTGAAAAATAGACCATCTCATAGACTTTTCTTTTTCTTATTCACTAAAGCTTTATTTTTCTACCAAAAGCTAATAAGTTTGAATACAAATCTACATGTCATGAAACTGAAATACAAAGCTGTTGAAATTTCAGTTTTACAAGGTAAAGATATAGTTTAAAATCACTTGCTTTTCTTCTAAAAAAAAAAAACAAGGACAAAGAAAACAGAATATATATAAAATAGCTTATCAGCTGTTTATATTCATACATATATATGAATTGTTTAACAATGGTGTTGGTGAGCTTCCGGAACTTCCTGGGCTGCGGGCTTCCAGACATCGTCTCCTGGAGCTTGAGCATCCACTCGTGGATATCAAAGACAATGGCCAGGAATAAATTAAGAGGGCAGAAGCCCAAGAATGTATTTCACATAGTCCGCCAAAAAAAAATTTAAGTCCAAAAACACAGCAAAACCAGTTGCCACTAATCTTAAGAGGGTAAACATTGTGAATGATGAAAAAGTGCGCAGAATGAATAATGCTTTTGTAAACATTCGGAAGGCACTTGCATACTTCTCAAAAAAGCTGATTCTTGAACCTCAGTGGAAAGAGCGGATTAATCAACCGCATCATGAAAATGAACCAGTTAATGTTGATGAAGCTACAAGTTTAATGGCTCAAATATAATATGCTGGAGAGATGCATCAAATTCAAAACAACTCAATAAAATAAGTATTTTATGCAAAAAAAACAAAAACAAAAACAATGGTGTTGGTGAAATAGGAAGGAAATAGATAGCAAGCACCTAATAAATCCATTGTGTTTTTGTATGGAATGTACTTTTTATCTATTGCATCATCTAAATCCAGGAACTGTCCACTGAGATTGAAGATTTGGCCTAATATGCTGACCAGAAGACAGGCATAAAGTTATAAGGAGAAAAAAAAAAATTCTGTAGTGACACGCTTCACCTAATGTGACTGTGACTAAAAAGCAAAATAAAAGCCTTCTTATTCCACCTCCCTTCCCTCCAGGGCAGGAGATGATTACTGTGTTTATTCTGTGCAAGACCTGTGCAGTAAATAGTGTTATGGTTTGTGGCTAGTTGTCTCTCCAAAGCCTCAGGCAATCATGGGGAGGGGACTTCTAAATTTTGTGATTAAGTCATGATCCACTGTAATTATGGGTGATCCAAGGCTGGGATTATGGGTTTTAGCACTGCTGGGATTATGGGTGTGAGTACCTTCCCCAGCCTGGGTTGATAGTCTGAATGCAATTTAAGGGCAAGAAACTTTCTATTGACATTGTTGCTTCTCCTGCTCCCTTGGCTCCTTTTTCTCTTTTCCACTGCCACAAAAGGCTGCCCTCTGCCGTGGTTCCATCTGCCTTGGAGCTAGCTGAGTGTGGACTGAAACCTCCAGTGACCGTGCACTAAATAGAACTTTCCTTCCTTCATTTGGGGTGCTGGATATGTGTCCCAACAATGGGAAATGAGTAGCTGAGACAAATAGAAAGGATGTAGAATAAGTGAATCTTGATTCCTAAGCTTTGCTACATATGTAGAATTTTTGTAATAATACTTTAATTGTCAAGGAAATCTCAAGGCTAAAGATTCATAGGAGCAGAGCTGGCAATTGCATACTATATTTTTCTTTCAACAAAGAAAACCAGTATTTGAAATAAATAGTTTTCCTCCACTATGCAATGAATATTGAGTGTGCTGCAAGACTTTTAATTATCTTAATTATATGCAATAGCAGGTTACTAGTAAATAGTATACAAAATTTAAAAGGCAGCCTACGTATTTAGTAACAGTACACTGTATTTTATTAAGTGGTTATAAAGAGGTAACTGCGAGCCTGGTATTGGTAGTATCTGATTTTAGAAACACTTGACTGTTTTTAGATAACTTACTATTTTTTCAATGTTTTAAAACAAATGCATCAATTTCTGATTTCAGTCCTGAAGCAATATTGCCTATTGGATTTAATCTTCCATTATTAACAACTGAGATACTAAACTAATATACAAGAGGATTATCGGGACGGATGAGCAGGAGTTAATGCAGGGATATGGTCCTTGAGGAAGATAAACAATATGAGAGATTCAGCATTCATCAAAGCTTCCTAGCCTTTTTTACTTGTCAGTCTGGAAAGTAGGGCCCAGTGTCCTTTCCAAGCAGAGAGAAAAGAGAGTTTGCATCTCCTGAGTCAGCTTGAATTTTCATCGTGTGCTAACTAACAGAAATGAGGGTCTAGTACAGATGGGATTTGTTGTGTGTATCCACGGATCTGACCAAATTGTTAAACTCTGTGCATAGGACAAGAAGACTAAGGTCTTGGCAAAGAATAGTTACTTGGGAGCTGGGGGATTTCACAATGGTAGGAGAAGGTCCAAGTGTATGTTAAAAAGGGAGAGAATAAGGGATGAAAGATGTAGTAAATTAAGGACACAGATTATGGTAAATCATGGATATATAACATAATACCAAGAATAATCACTAAAACAGTTATGTAAATAGTAACTAAAACCATATATATGAGGCTGTTGAGGTAAAGGAACACTTCTACATTCTTAGTGAAAATATAAACTAGTGCAATTATTGTAGAAATCAGGACCAGGATTCTTTGTAAAGACTAAATATCAAAACTCTACTTCGCTCAGCTGGGCCATTGAGGTAGCTCAGCTGCTTAGGGAAGCACGAGGGCCAGAGCTTGATCTCTGGCACTATACTCCACATTAGCTGTGCCCTTTGGATTGCTGAGCAGGCGACCGAGTCCAGGAGTGCTGGCGCGTGCCTATAATCCCAGTACTGGGGAGGCTGAAAACAGGAGGATCACTATGAATCTGAGCTGTGTAGTGAGATCCTATACCAAATAATAATAATCACTAAGACAGCTATGTAAAAAGCAATAAATTATATTATTACAATATTACAAGTAATACATATATTATAATATGTATACATATATGTATACATATATTATAATATGTAATAATGTCTGTATATATCTATATATCTATGTAGATAGCAGATAGATAGATTTCACCCAGACATTCCTTTTTCTAGGTATTTTCCTGAAAGAATTAAAATTATCAGGCTACAGTGATACATGAAAACTTACGCTTATAGCATCACAATTTACCATAGTTACCGCTTGGAAAAGATCTATATGCCTATCTGCAGATGAACCAATAAAGAAAATGTGATATTTATGCACAATAGACAACTGTTCTGTTGTAAAATATGTTAAACAAGAAGCCTTTTGTAGTCACCTGAGAACATAACATTTAGTGAGATGAACAGACTCATAACTCAAAGTATTGCATATTTTCTCTTGTTTGAGAAACCCATGATACGAATAAAGAACAAAATAAAGATGAATAATCAGTAGAAAGAACTTTTTTTCTTTTTCTCAAGGAGAAAGAGGAGAAAGGGGGATTAAAGATAGAATTAAAGAGAAAGTGAAAATAAAGTTTTTGCAAATAGGAGAGGGACCAAGAGGTGAAAAGAGCAGGAAAGAATAGAAGAGGCAAGAGACAAAAATAAAAAGAATTAAGATGGTTATATCCACATACCCACTCCCCAGGGTAAATGTAATCATCATGTACTGCAATCATGTACTAATAAAGAAAAAAGAAAAAAAGACACCCAGTCAAAAATAGAGCAGTACTGATGGTCTCGTATTTAAAGTAGTTCAAGCTACAATTTTAACTTTAGTATAGTACAAAGCTGGCAGGCCTGCAGGAGAAACTGTACAATGAATTCTGATCCTTTCCCAGTCTAGTAGGGTGTGATACGATATCCTGTCATAATGTTGAGAGAGGGCTGCAGTGCTTAGACAGGCAGTCATGAGGAAAGAAATCTGATATTCTGCGGAGTGCTGTATTCCTGAAATATGGTGTTTGGAAGGCTACATTTATAAATGCATTTCAACCTTACATTTTCACCCTACAATAGATTAATCAGAATACACACTAATTATAAGTTGAAGAATATGTGTATAGATTGTTTGAAAGTTAAAAGACAGAAATTATGTTTAATTCATGTTTTATTCGAAAGAAAGAAGTGAAGCCTAAATTAATAACATAAAGTAAATTTTAGAGCAATGAAAATTTCTGGAAACAGACATGAACATTATATAACAAACAATATTTGAATTCACCCAAGTACAGAAGTTCTAAATACGTATATACATAAAAAAAAAAAGAGAGATCAGCAAGACACGAAGCAAGAAATTGCCAAACAGAAAGGAGATACTGACAAGTCTGCAATAATATAGTTTAGTTTCATTGTTTTGGGGCTGCTGGTCAGGCACAATATCATTTTGGGAAGCATTTGATTGACCAAAGTGAAGAGGAGAGAGGAACAGAGAGACACAGACATGGGGAGGGAAAGGGAGGAGACAGGAGAAAGAAGAGAAGAGACGAGAGGAAAGGAGGGGAAGGAGAAGAAGGCAATGTAAGGGAACAGAAGAGAGGGAACGGCATGTCTTAAAAGGTAACTAAGCACCTTCTAACCCCCCCCCCCCCCACAATAGCCTATCTAATTATGAACCCATCCAGGATTAATTTATTGGTGAGATCAAAGGGCTCATGGTCCACTTCCTTTCCAAGTGATCCAACAGTAGAGGGGCAGCCAGACAGCTCAGCAGATTAAAGTGCCTGCCTAGGCAGACACAGGGGCTGGGGATCTGATTCTAGGCCTTAGGTACCAGCTATGCCCTCAGGGCAGGCTGAGATGGCAATTGAGACTGAGCGTGGTGGCACACGCCTGTAATCCCAGTGCTTGGGAGGCTGAAAATTAGGAAGGATCACTATAAGTCTGAGACCCTGTAGGTCCCGTACTAAATAATAATAATAATAATAATAATAATAATAATAATAATAATAATAATAATAATAATAATATTAAGCCAATATTGCTACCCTCGGTATGGATCAAGCCTTTAGTATAGAATACTTTAGGGGTCAATTCAGATTCAAATTCTAGCAATGATCAAGTGGAATTTATTACTTTGGATGCTTCAGTAATCTCAGAGTAATCAGTGAAATCCAACACAGTAACACAGTCATCAGAACAATCTCATTTCTGTGTCCACTTTTTTTTTTTTTCTTTTTGTCTTTTTGAGACAGGGTCTCGCTATGCAGTTGAGGCTGGCCTTGAGCTCACTTTTGTAGCCCAGGCTGGTCTCGAACTCGCACCAATCCTCCTGCCTCAGCCTCCCGAGTGCTGGGATTACAGGCGTGAGCCACCACGCCCGGCTGTGTCCATTAATACTAATTGGTAATCTATCTGCCCATGATTAAAAACCTACAGAAGAATGAAAACAGAAACAAGGTTTTTTTTTTACTGGCTAAAGCACGTCTATATAAAACCTACAGTAACCTGGTAGGGTGGTGCATGCCTATGATTCCAGCTGAGGCAGGAAGACTACCTAGGTCAACCTAGGCTACATGATGAGTTCAAGTACAGCCTGTACTATGTATTGAAACCTCATCACAACAACAAAACAAAATAGCGAATGTTATACATGCTAGAGAAAAATAAAGTGCATTTTTGTCAATATCAGAACATAGCAAGGAAATCTGATTTTATTTTTCTTATTTTACAAAAAGGTGGAAGTGTTAGAAAATGAGGTAAAACAGGAAAAGGAATTGTAAGAATTTTTTAAAAATTGCCTCTATTTGGAGATTATATGATTATATAATAAATTCAAAGGAAATCTGGACTAAAGTCTCTGAAACCATAATCCTAAATAAACTCTTTTTCCTTTATTTTTAATCAGATATATTGACATGGTCACAGTAATCTCACATTTAATACATGAGTTCAGCAAGTTTATAAATTATGAAAATTATACCAAATGAAATTTATTCCCTTGTGCTCTAATAATAATGTGGGCACCAAAATTAAAATAATACTCAATTAAAGTTGATGCATCTATATCATATACTACACATCATAATCTCAAGAAGATTATTCTAAAATTTACCTGAAATGTAAAAGGAATGGCAATAACCAAAGCTATTTTAAAAGAGAGGACTAGGAAGAAGGTATCTGCATAAAAACATCTACAATAATCAAAGCATTGTGGTTTTGCTGGAATGATGCGTTGAACTAGATCAAAGAATCTAGGAACAGATAAACTGAAATTACATGGATTGGATCTAAGATGTCCTCCTAAGGCTGATGTGTTCAGCTGATGGGCTTGGAAGAAATGTTTGACACATGAGGGCTCTGACTTCATCAGGGGGTGAAATTATCCATGGATCCATAGTTTGATGGCTTTTGTGAGATGTGGTAGCGGCTTAGGAGATATTGTGTTGGGAACTATTAACTGTTTCTTATTCCTCATTTTCTGGCTCTGTGTATCTCCTGGTCTCTTGTCTGTTGGATTGTGATACTCTACTGCATGTTCCCAACATGATGATTCTTCTCACTCCCGTAAGTACAGTCAAGTGGTGTGAAATCTGAAATTATCACCCAAAATAAACTATTCTGTTTATTTTTTTAATTAGGTATATTGTCAGGGCTGTGAAGATAGCTTGGTGGTCTATGAGCCTGCCTGGAAAGTGCCATGACCCAAGTTTGATCCCTGGAATCACATGCCATACCAGCCCTGGAACCCTGGGTACTCTGTGCTAGTCACAAAACAGGGTGTGGTGATACACACCTGTAATATCAGCATTGGGGAGGCTGAGACAGGAGGTTCACTATGAGTCTGAACTGTGTAGCAAGGCCCTGTACCAACTAACTAACTAAATTAATAAGAAACATAAAGTGAAGATAGATTTTGAGACCTTAAGACAGCAGTGTAGCTAGTGATTATTAAAGGAAAGCTCTCTTAAAACTAACAAGGAACCAGGAGAAAACAATTTAGCAGCTACAAGATGATGCAAAGGAAAACAATATGATAATAATAGGTGTCAACAAAGCAGCAGGAGACAGCACAAATGACATAAAAAGACTATTTGTAGAAATAATAGCAGGAAATTTGCGAAGTATGAAAAATAATCTAACACACAGTTAAGTGATGCATATGTAGAACTCTGAATAATCATAATGAAAGTAAAACTACACCTAGATACACAATAATCAAGATAATGGAAATTCAGCAGAAGAATGGAATATTAAAAGCTGTTAGAGAAAAAAAAAAGAGATCACTTATAATGGAAAGCCTATCAGAATCATGACAGATTCCTCAACACAAAATATCAAACCAAGGAGAGCTTGGAGTGAGATTTCTCAGGTCTTGAAAGAAAACAACTTCCAACCCAGATTGATTTACCCTGAAGAACTATCTATCAAATTTCCTGGAGAAATAAGACAATTCCATGAAAAAAAAAAATTTAAGAAAATCCTGACACCAAACCAACCTCACAAAGAGTACTTACAGATATTCTAAAAAGAGACAATAACTACCAAAAATTAGGGAACAACAGAAAGGAATCACTGAACATAGCAAGTAAATAAAGGGAGGAGAAAAATGTGGCACCTATAGTAGGAAAACAACATAACAATGCATATCAGTTATAACCATCAATGTAAATGGACTGAATTCACCAATTAAAGGAAACAGACTGGGAGAATGGATTAAGGCATAAAATCCAACAATATGACATATACAAGAAACACATTTAATGCAAAAGGAAATTCACAGACTGAAAGTCAAAGGATGAGAAATCATACTCCATGTAACATGAACTCAGAAAAAAGCAGGGATAGCTTCTCTGACTGCTGACAATATCAAGTTGAAACCACGTATGATTAAAAGAAATAAGGAAAGTCTCTATATTCTTGCTAGGGGAAAGCTGCAAGAGAAAGAGCTAACAATAAAAATTATATATGTGCACAGTGTAGGAACCCCCAACTACATAAGACAAATTTTAACAGACATGAAAAACCAAGTGAGTAATAATACAATCATAAAGGGGGTTTGCAAAAAATGTCTTTGTTACAAAGAGATAGATAAACTAGGCGAAACTTCAGCAAAGAAATAACAGAACTAAACCAAGCTTGTGAAGAAATGAACTTAGCACACCTATAGAGTATGTTACACAGAAATAACAGATTAAACATTCTTCTCGGGAGCACATGAACATTCTCAAAAATAAGCCATATATTACCACATACAACATATGTGCTTAAGTAAATGCAAAGAAATTGAAATTACCCCATGCATGTTGTCTTACCGTAGTGCAGTGAAACTGGAAACTATTGACAAAATAACGTGCCAAAACCCATGAACACATGGAAATTCAATAACAACTTTCTAAACAATTTGTTGGTCACAGATGAAATTTATAAAGAAATTAAATACTATTTACAGGCAAACCAAAATCCAGTTACATCTTACCAGAACCTGTGAAATACAATGAAACTTATCTTAAGAAGGAAATTTATAGTACTAAATTCACACATTAAAGAAGCAGTACGCTATGTTATAGAGTAATAGTATCACAAAGCTTTTCTGCTGGAGGGTTAAGAATGTAAGTTAACAGACCAAAAATTGGAGAAAAAAAATAGCCGATATTTTGGCCCTAGCCCTTCAAGGTCAATAAAGACCCAGGATATAAGAGAACCTGTGCTATAATATCCTACAACTCAGAGGTGTCCCAAATTTTCTGGTCAAGGAGATTATGGGACCTCAGAGGAAAGGGTTGAATGAACTATAGTGCGTCTAAGGAGAGTTACTCAGAGAAAAACATTCTCTCAGGCTTTCACAGAAAGCAAAATGGCTAAGCAATGGCCGTGACTCGTCCCAAAGGCTGACAATAACAACAGTTCTACAAAGTACTGTCTATGGTCCCAAACTTAATCCTGAGGGGATTTGACCCTGGAAGATACAAAAAAAAATGTTTTGTTGTACAGGTCTTGCTTTGACTTGCCCTTGACCACCCAGCAAGAAAAAAAAAATGCTTAATTACAATGCATGAAACACAGAGTTAGATTAGTGAGATGAGCTTTAGGAGGCTTAGATTCAATAGCCTCCAACATCACAAGCTTCACTGGTGGCTCACTACAATTGCAGAACATTTGACTGTGTATATATCGCTTCCTCTTAGTCTAAAGAGAAATATATTCTTTTCCTTCTTTTTTTTCTAAGCAACATCAACAGGGAGGTGGGTCATGCCCACACACTGTACTCTGTAGAACGATTGTGAGGACAATATGCAATATGTCAACTTTCAAAGAAAAGAAAAGGGAAAAGAAGAAGGGGGGGGGGAAGTAATGTTGATTTAGAAGGGTAAATGTTTAATTGTTTGATCAATCTTATATACCTATATGCATTAATCTAAACTGATCTGATGATGAAAACATGTAATATAACCATTGTTAAATTTAAACAATAAAAAATGTTTTAAAAAATAAAATAAGATAAAATAAAATAAAATTAGATTAAATTAAAAAAGAATCAGTACAAGCCCAAATAAACAACTTTATGCTACACCTCAGGCTCCTAGAAAAAGAACAGCAAGTCATCCCAAAGCCTAAAGAAGGAAGGAAATTATAAAGATCAGAGCAGAAATTAATGTACTAGAGATAAGGAAAACAATATAAAGAATAAAGAGATCAAAGAGTTGGTTCTTCAAAAGGATAAATAAAATTGATAAACACCTAAACAATCTTATCAAAAAAGAAAAGGAAAAATTCAATTAATGCAATAAGAAATGAAAATGTTGATATCGCCACAAGCCCTGAAAAATTCAGAAGATTATTAATATCTTTTTCAAAAATCTTTACTCTCAAAGAATGGTAAACACAAATGAAGTAGATACTTTCCTAGATACATATGAATTATCAAAGCTGAGCAAAAAGACACACAAAATCTTAATAACCTAACAACAGAGAATGAAATTGAAAATATAAAAAAGCCTACCAAGAAAGAAAAGAGCATGTCTTGATAAGTTCCAAGTTGAATACTACAAGAAATATAGAAGAGATTTAATGCTAACTTTTCTCAAACTCTTCAATGAATTTGAAAGGGAAACAATTATCCTAAACACATTCGGGGAGGTGAGCACTATTCTAATGCCAAAAGAAGAGAAAGATCCAAACGAAAAGGAGAACTACAGGCCAATCTATCTAATGAGCATAGATACAGAAATTCTTAACTATGTACTAGCAAACAGAGTTCAGCAAATCATCAAGAAGATTATACATAGCGATCAAGTGGGATTCATCCTAGGGGTGCAGGGATGGCCCATTGTATGCGAATCTATAAATGGCATACAACACATCACAGAAACACAGACAAACAACATATGATCATCTCAATAGGTGTAGAAAAAGGTTTTGACAAATTCAGCATTCAGACATGATAAAAACTTACAGAACATCGAATAGATGTGCTATATCTCAACCTGATAAAAACCATTTCTGAGAAACCAACAACCAACATCATACTAAATGGACAAAGACAGAAAGCCTTCACTTCAAAATCAGGAAAAAGACAATGCTGCTCACTGTTACCTGTCCTATTCAGTAGAATTATGCACACATTAGCGAGAGCAATTAGACATACAAGAAAAGAGGAATAACAGTTGAGAAGAAAAAAGTGAAATTATCAATATTTGAAGAAGACACAATACTCTAACAGAAGACACCAAAATCTCCACAAAGAGACTAACAGATTTAATAGCCCCAATTCAGTGGCTTAAAAGGATATTAAGTCAATAATCAAAAATGAGTAGCACTTTTGCACATGAACAATGAATACACTGAGAGAGAAATTAGGGAAACCATGACTTTCACAATAACATCCCCCAAAATGAAGTTTTTTAGGAATCAATCTCAAAAGGGAAGGTAAAATATTTATAAAGTGAAAATAACAGTATCCTGAAAAAAGAGATTAAAACGGATTTTAAAAGAGGGAAAGATATTCCTTGCTCTTTGATCAGAAGAACCAACACTGTAACAATGGACATGCTCCCAAAATGGTTATGCGGATTCAGTGCAATCTCAATTGAAATACCATGAGTGAGACCTGGTGTGATGGAAATCCCTGTCATCCCAATGCTAGCGAGGCTGATAACAGGAGGGTCACTATGGGTCCAAGCTGCATAGTGACAGCCTGTACCAAATAGATAATAAATGCATAAATAAATATTGTTGGTATACATCACAGATCTAGAGAAAGCATTCCTGAAACTCATCTGGAAGTAGAAGAGATCAAGAGTATTAGCATTAATCCTGGGCAACAGAAAACAGGTAGGAGGCATCACAATATCTGACCTGAAATTACATTACAAAGTTATTATGAAAAATCAGCATGGTGCTGGCCCAGACAGATCTGAAGACAAATGGAATAGATTAATAGATGCAGACAGAGCTATTAATATACTCAGCCACCTTGTCTTTGATAAAATGGCCAAAAATGTTCACTGGATGAAACATAGCCTCTTTAATAAATGGTGGCTTTTCACATTCCAAAACCTCAAATGAGACCCATGTCTATTATCACGCACTAAACTACAGTCAAAATGCATCAAATATTTAAATATTAAATCTGAAATGCTAAGTTTCCTAGAGGAATAAATAGGTAGAAATCTTACAGACATAAGTAGAATTCATGAACAATAAGTAAACTGCACCGGAAACATTTTAAACAGTCAACAACTGGTATTCCCCCTTTTTGAAAAGTTTCTCACTTAAAAATAAATCAGCAACAAAGTAAAAAGTAAACCCATGAAATTGGAAAAATTATAACCAACTGCCACTCTGACAAAGTCCTTCTAACTAAGTTATATAAAGAATTAAAAAAATATAAAAGGAAGATCAGGCTTCCAAATTTCAAAGAGTCAATCTCAAAATGGGCATTTGACATGAATATATACTTCTCAAATGAAGAAATATGAATGGGAAATAAACATGATAACATGTTCATCATCATTGGTCATTTGAGAAATGCAAATTAAAACAATGCTGAGTTATCATCTTATGCCAGAAAGAATGGTTATCATCAAGAAGTCAACCAATGACAAATGCCGGAGAGGCTGTGGGGAAAAGGAACCCTTCTCCACTATTGGTAGAAGTGTATTTTGCTGCAACCAATAAGTATATTAGGGTGGAGATTATTCAAAAATCTAGGATTAGAGGTCCCATTCAACCTAGTTATTCTCTACCTGGGAATTTTTCCAGAAGAACTGAAAACATCATATCTCAGTTGTATATGTGCACCCATGTTTATAAATTTGTCATAGCTAAATCTTGGAAGCAACTAAATGCCCATCAGTGGAGGAATAAAGAATAAGTAGCATTTGTACACAATGGAGTATCACTCAGTGATACAAAAGGATACATTTGAGAATTTTATTGGTAAATGGAAGCAAGTAGAGATCATATTCTTAAGTGAAATAAATCAGACCTTCATGTGCAAACATTGTATTGTTTCTTTAGTGTAAGAATCTGAAAGAGTCAAATCTGAAAGGTACAATAGATACTGTGAAAATGGAATGAATCTATTCAGAAGGAAGGAATTACTGATATGAGGAGGACAGGAGAGGGTGTTAGGGAAAGTGATACAGATGATTTATGTAGGTAATATGATTTTGATAACTGTATTGTGGATTTCTGTTGATCTGTGGAAAGGAGCAGTTAAGGCTTAACATCTTATTTGTCTTCCTTTTAATTTTTCTTCTTTTCTTAAGTACTTACAAATTATTTTTATTTCTTCTTCCAATTCAAATTCATTTTGAATTTAGTTAAATTATACATCACATATTTTTAATGAAAATATTTATTTATTTATTTTAAATTTAACAATGGTTGTATTACATATTTTCATCATTGGATCAGTTAAAATTAATAGATATAGGTATATAAGATTGATCAAACAATTAACTTTCAATAAACATTACTTTTTTTTAACAGTTGACACATTGCATGTTGTTCTCACAATAATTATACAGAACACAGGGTGTAGACATGACACACCTTCCAATATCATATATAATATTTTGTCTTAATACTATTTTATATCTTTTATTTTTTAAAGTTATATATCCACCAAGAATATACAAAGCAAACTCAAAATCCAAGTTTTAAAACAAAAGATTCAATATTATAATCAGAAGATCAATAATCCCTTCCCCACTGTCTCAACAGGAGTTTTCAAGAGTCTTAGTCTCTCTTGAAAGTCATGAAAAATTCTTCATTGTCAACTGCCACAAAAATAAAAAATAAGTTGCACAACCCCAAGCACAAGGGTATGGGAATTTACCAGTGGCTCGGGGTTTATAAAAAAGAATAATAATGGAGTAGAAAAGAATCAGAACAAAGCTAGACTGAAAATCAGCAGGGCAATCACTAAGCCCTGTAGCTCCATACCTCACTTCTGGGCACATGGAGAGATGTGTCACAAAGGGCTCGGGTAGCTTCTCAATTTGGGCCTTGCTGACTGCTGCCTCTCTCTTGGGTTGAATCGACCCCTAGCTTTCAGGTTTCTTGGAAGGATCTTCTATGCTCTTGGCATCTCCACTTCCTGTGGACTTCTCTTAATCTTTTGCTTCAATTCTACAGCTTCATACCTCTCTCTCTCTCTCTCTCTCTCTCTCTCTCTCTCTCTCTCTCTCTCTCTCTCTCTCTCAGAGCTTTCTTTCTTTTTTAAAATGTATTTATTACAGGGTGTACAGGGTTTCCCTACACAGATCCAATTCAGAGTGATCCTCTTATTTCCAGTCTCCCAAGTGCTGGGATTACAGGCAGATGCCACCACGCCCAATCTCAACCGTGGTCTTAGTGTGTCCCGGGGTGGAGCTGGCAGGGCATGCAGAGTATCAAACCCTGGTTCCTGAGTCTACCTAAGCAGATGCTTTAATCCACTGAGCTATCTGGCCAGCCCTTCTCAGAGCTTTCTTCCCTGGCCTTCCAAGTCTCCCACTGAAATCTGTAAGGAAACATCCTTGGAAAAGGTTATTTTAATGGAACTAACCACTAAAACCTCTTGAGTTTTGCATGCAAATTGAACTAACATTCTGTGTATAGCGGCAAGATCTGCTGCCAGTGGCAGAAGTAGCCAGACCCTTCTGGGTCAAGATATAGCAGCCTCTTCGTGCTTGGAAGCTGGAGAATAGTGAAATCAATACTGGAAACTCATTCCGTGGAAGGCCTCCTCATTTAGGGATTGCAGGTATTCTGTTCTTAAATGAAAAGTTGACATTTGTGTGCCCTTGAGCCTGTCATGGGTGAGGTCTTGGTGATACCTGAGATGTCCTCTAGGTATCCAGATGTCCTTCATCCTTGTACAGAGTTCTTGCTTGCTTTTCAATGGTGCTAATCTCCTTAGCAGTCACTTTTCCATTGCCCCAACTTTAACCATGGCTCCTTATAGGCTCAAACTAAAATATTTCAAATTATTCTGCTCCGCCTTTTGCCCTGCATTATCACTATAAATCTAGTTGAAAGGAGATGACTGTTCCACTGCTATGGTCTAAATATTAGGGCATCTTGAACTTTTCTTCCACTAGATTATTTAGACCACCACCCTGAATCTCAGCCTCTTGCCAGGTCTTGGGACATGGGAAAAATATAGGCAGATTTTTCTGTTTGGCTGTGACACACATGCCCTTTAGTGCAGATACCAAAGGCGTCTGCTCCTAAATGAAATCTCTCGATTCTTCCATTTCCTGTCTGGGCTCTTATCAGCACCTTGGATCTACTGAGCTGTCACAACGCACACGCTCCTATGCCATATGACATCTCTCATCTGAGTAAAGCAAAGTACAAAGTGCAAAATAAAGGATGGATAGATGGAAACAAGATGACTGATCTTTGTGAATGGGAAAGGGGTCAGCAGAGGACAAGCGGAGAAGGAGAAGGTAATGGGAAGTTTTAAGACATTTAAGATATGTGTAGGTACCAAACACCCACTATGAATATAAACAGCATACATAATAAACATGAGATAAAAATAATGATGATGACAACAAGAATGAAAATAGGGAAAGGGAATTTAGGGATAGAGGAAGAGCAGCAAGTGGGAAGGGGATGAAAAAGGAAACAAGTTCTGTTTCCTTTTTTTCAGGGAGTACTTGCATCTACTCCCTGAGAGGAATGTCAACTTCATGTGTTGCAAACAGGCATAATGAAATTAAAAATAATAATAAAATAAAAATAACGGCTCTAAACCACATGGTCAGGCACAATCATGGCAATGACCAAACTCTCAGAAACAATGTTTGTAAATAACTGAGACCACTACTTAATACTAACAATTTAAAAGTAGGCAAGTTTTAATTTGCTCAGGTTCAGCCCCTGATTGGCTGGGCCTCGCACAGAGAGATCACTGCAGAATAACTTTACAGAATAAAGTTTCTCAGTTCAAGGTGACAGAGAACCACAACAGGGAAAAGTGTCAGGGTGGAAGTGGCGTGTGACCAGACAAAAGCTCTATGGTTAGCACTCCACAAGCCATGGAGACACACCTAGAAGTGGGCACATGGATCTGCAGGGTGGATTCCAGAGATGGTCAAATGGAAACTGTGTGTTATCTTCCACAACTGCTTCTTGACATGTTTATAAATGTCAAGATGTATAAATGTCAACAGTATACTATGGACATGACTCAATATACTATTGACATGACTCAAAGTAATATAGACAACAATAGAACTGACTGCTCGTTGAATGGAGTTGGTTAATGTTAACTTCTTAGCTGTTGGAGAATTACTTAGTTGGGCTAAAATAGTAAGTACCTATGTCATCATAATTAATGTGGATTGTCTCTTTTTGATTGATAACTATCAAGTTCATAAATCTTGTAAGGTCTGTCACAGCCAGCCCATGATAATAAAACCTCTATGACCTTATTGCAGAGAAGGGTAATTATTTTCCATTTCACTCTTGCAAGTAGGCAGTGATCCAATATCTTTTAGAAGAATATAAAAATATCTAGACGAAAGTAAAAAGTTCCAAGACTAATTTTTCTCTTATACATTTAAATTGATGTCTTCCTTGATTCTGATAGTGATACCATGGATGTAGATTTTATAAGTATATTAATAACTGGAGACTTATCTTCAACTCACAGAGATCAGAAAACATATCCATAGAATCAAAGAGAGATGTAAAGTTAATCAAAGCTCAGAAAAGTGCTGCTATTTTCAGCAGGATTTTTTTCAGTGAGATTAAGAAGAATTCAATAATGATCAATAGTTCAAGAGTAAAGTCTAAAATATCCTTCCATCTCACACAAAGAATTTCACTAGAACCCCGAACCCTCATCTGTTCATGTAGACAGAAGTCAAAGATTTGAGAGCCTATTAAGTATACAGATGGACTTCTACTTTTAAGAATGGTGGTTTACTCTTTCTGAGGTGTGCAAAATTTATGGCAAACACTTTCAAATGAAATCGCAGCAGAGACATTTATAGAAATAAATGATTATTCCAGAGGACCTTTTCAAAATTTATTTATTTATTTATTTATTTGATACAGAGTCTCACTACACAGTTCAGATTCATAGTGATCCTCCTGACTCAGCCTCCCCAATGCTGGGATTACAGTCATGTACCACCATTCCCAGTTTGGGGTTGCCAGGTCCTTGGGCTTGCCACACAGGTGTTTAGACCACCAAGCTATCGCCCCAGCCCAAGACTTTTTCTTAAAATAAAATTTTAAACTCATTTAGTTCATTACTTTTGCACTAGATTATCATTTTAATCCTCCCAAGCTGTGTTAGCCCTCTTTCCCTTAATGTGAAAACAAAACAAAACAAAAAAAACCCTGAAATAAACAATGCATGTGAAGGAAATATTTGTGCTTGTTTATAATTTCAGAGGGATTAAGCCCATGGTTAGTTGCCTCATTGCTTTTGAGCTTATGGCAAAGCAAAACATCATCTCAAGCTGACCATTTCCTGGTAACCAGCAAGCAAAGAAAAACCTAAGGGGGGTTAAGTATCTATTTCCAATGGATTAACACCCATGAACTAGGCCCTGGCCTCTAAAGATTCTATCTCCTTCCAAAAATGACATAGGCTGGATGTCAAACCTCTAGAATGTGAGCCATTAGAGAACATTAGTAAACACTGCAGCCTCCCGGAAAGGACTTATCACTCCTATGTATATGTACTTTCATTCTGATCTTGTTACCTGGGATTTGAGTAGAAATCATTTTCTAGTTGGAAGTAAAGTAACATGTTTATTTAAACTGCTTATTAGGACACTGCCAAACAAGAGACATTCATAGCTCAAAATCTGCCACCTATCACAATTCTCAGAGCTAAAGACTTTGCCTAACCCTTCATTATCTAAATGCAACTTCAGTAAATATTTACAATTTTTTGCAATACTTTCAGAATAGGAAATTTATTTAATTGTTTATTTACATTGTCACCATGCAAGCAAGGCTGGATGACCTTAATGAAGCATAGAAAGTCTTTGCCCTTAAAAATGAAAAGTGATTCTTTGTCAATGAAAACAAAATTATATTTATCAATGATATTCGGATAGAAGTGATTTTTCCACTCTTCCAGCGAACACTGAATAATACTTGGAAACATTTTTAAGCCTGTCACAATGAAAGCATATCCTAAATAATTATTTTTTGCCCTGGAAGTCGAACTCTGGAGCTTGCACTTGCCAGGGCAGTATTGCACCACTCAGCTACATCCCTGGCATATGCTAAAGAAATATGCAGACCAAAACATCACTATTACTACAGGTGAGAAATCCCAGCAGACGGGACTAAAATTATACCCAAGCTAAATCAAGTTGATCGTCATGATTTACATTTACTTCTTTTCAGTAATATAAAAAAATCAAATATTTATCACAGTATATATTACTTAGTACCTATAAATCATTGGCTAATGTTTTACCTAAGTAGACTTTTGACTAAGGATTTTTTTATACTTAAGTGAATGATGGTGAACTTCTGGCATACATATTCTTTTCCTTTTAACACAAGGATGTTAATGTATGATTTAGTTTTTCTTAACTCATATCTCGGTATTCAGGCTTGACTGAAGCATTGCCACTGTGCGGTGAATAAGTGGGTTTTAGGTTGTAGTTTGGATTTTCAGTTTCTTAAAAATTTAACCTTTTAAAATCAGCTAAGACAGGCCAGTTATTCTTGTTGATCAGCTCTATTAATCATTTATTCAGCTATATCAATATGCAAAATAAGTGTTCCCCCAACTCAAAACACCAAATAATGAATTATTCAATATATTTAGTTGAAATAACTTTCCTTGATATAATTTTGAGTAGTATATAATTATTCGTTTGTGTGCGTGTGTGCTTACTCAGGTTTTGAAATTGGAAAAAATGCTGGTATGCTAAGATTTTAACTTGAATGATGTTTTCTAAGAATAATGCCCCATAACTTTAGCAAAATGGGCCTTTGGTGTTATATAGCTAGAATTTCACGACGATGTTTGGCTGATATGTCAGAGATTTAAGAAAAAGTTAAAAAGTCAAGAAATAGGCATTAGAATTTTATTTTATGTCAGTCCACTTTAGAATGAGGTTTCTCAAAATATTGCAGGAAGATTGGACAAAAGATGTCTTTTCTGTACTCTGATATTTTCAAATGTATTTTACTTTAAAAACATTTTACATTTCAAATTCATGCAAAATTATAGCTATTATAACTGGGATCCAAAAATCCCTCCCCCAAATCTCATTGTGTTAAAGGCTTGATTGCAAGATGATGGGATTTTGGGAGGTGATTAGCTCATGAAGCTTCTAACTTCATTAAGAAAATTAATCCATTGATGAGTTCATTGGTTGAATGGGTGGTTATGTGGCCTCCTCAGAGGATGGAGACACTAGAATAATGACTTCAAAGGGTACATCTTGCCCTGGCCCCCTTCTTTCTTGGATTATTCCTCTTCACCTGTCTACCAACAGGTAAGTTGAGTCACTGCATGACATTGTTCTCCATGATTTTCTGGCTCATGGAGAGCCCAGAAGCAAAGAATGTGTAAAACCATATACTAATACCTCAGAAACTGTGAGCCTAGTAAGCTTCTCCTCTATTAAGTTAATTTCTCTTGGAATTGTTACAGGAATAGAAAAGTGACTAACATTGGACATAAACACAAAAGAAATTAAACACTCTTAAGTATTTGCATGCTGATTACAATCAAAAGCTTAAAGTGCATAGGACAATTATTGAGTACTGTGGGATACCAATTCCAACACCAAATTTTGTAATTAAGTAGGATTATTGTCATTGAAGAAAATGAACTAACTGAGATGCAATATGTGGAATGATAAAGAATGTGTCAGGGCTGGGGAGATAGCTCAGCAACTTGAGTGCCTAAGCACAAGGCCCTGAGTGTTATCCCCAGTACAAAAAAAAAAAAAAAAAAAAATCAGAGTTAGAGTTGACCTTGGATATCAAGTCATGAAAAAAATTTATATTATATAAAAGGTAAGATATAAATTCAGATAAAATAGAGGGGATGAATTCTGTTTTTCTAATGTTTATTTTGTCTTTCAAAAGATAGTCTGTATGATTATTTAGCCCTCCTCTAAGGTAGCTCTAGAGCTATACATCAGCTTGTCAATGTAAAATATTTATTGTGTTGATGATTTTCAGGGACTGTTATTGTATTGATTTTTGGTAGCAATCACTCTAAGTTTATGTACACGCTTAGGGCTCTATATCCTGCTATAACTTTAGTAGTGTTATATACAGTTATCATGCTGTCATAGAAAATGTTGTGATAATGCTGCACTGGCCCCACCCTCAGGTGTGGTGTCGCACACCTGGAATCACATGCTGAGAAAGCTGAAATAGGAGTATCACTATGAGTCCGAGCTGTTTAGTGAGATCCTGTACCAAATACACAACAAAAACACAAAAGGGAAATGATGTGATAAATTAGTTCCTCTAATGAATAAAATTGAAATTGTAAGGGCCAGCCAAATAGCTCAGTGAATTAAAGTGCCTACAAGCAAGTTCAGTGGCAGGGGTCCAATCCCAGACCTTTGGTGCCAACCCCACCCCTGGGGCTTCTTACTGTGAGGGCAACTGAGATTGGGTACGGTAGCATGTGCCAGTTACTCCAGCTCTTGGGAGGGATCACTATGACTCTGATCTAGTAGTGAGACCCTGAACATCCTGTAGATCCTTCCCTAAAATACAAAAAAAAAAAAAAAAAAAAGAAAGAAAGAAAGAAAAAGAAAAAGTAAAATCGTAGATATGTGATATAATGTGTATGAGGTATCTATTTCATTGTATATCTTTATTATCTTTTTTAATGAATTTTTTATTTTATTTATTGTTTTTTCTTGTTTCAGAACTTTTGTTTCTTTATTTCTTTATTTTTATGGCTGGCTCAGCCTGCCCTGAGGGCAGGGCTGGCGCAGCATGTGGTGCCGGGGATCGAACCGCAGTCCCTGCAGTCGCCCAAGCTTTCCTAAGCAGGCACTTTAGACCACTGAGCCATCCTACTTAATAATCCTTACATAACTGTGTTATGTCATTCATTTGGTACCAATGTGTTAACATTATTAAGGGTCAATGCAAAGTTAGACACTATGGTGGCCACTGTATGTGTAACTAAAGCAAAAAAGTTTTACTATTGAAAAACGTGCCCACCTTAGGGCTGGTGGTATAGCTCAGTGGACTAAGTGCTTGCTTCGGGAAGTGCAGGGGCAAGGTTTTGATCCCTGGTTCCACCTGCCACGCTGACCCCACTCTCAGGTCTGCTGAGCTGGCAATGGAGTCCAGGCATGGTGGCACGTGCCTGTAATCCCAGCGCTTGGGAGGCAGGAAACAAGAGGATAACTATGAGTCAGAGCTGCTTGGTGAGATCCTGCACAAAAAACAAAACAAAACCAACCAACAAACAAAAAAAGCAAAAAAAAAACAAAAAAAAAAAAAACAAAAAACAAAACATGGCCACATTATAAAGATAGTGGCTTATGTAAATATGAAGATTGCTTTAATAAGAATGGACTTTTTAAATCTTGGTTTTGATTTTGTATTTGGTAGCAGATCTGCAGGGTGTTCAGGGTCTCACTATATGGATTAGACTCTTGGTGGTCCTGTGAGTTAGAAAAACATAAGTGGAAGCTGAGATTCAACACTGACTAGAAGATAACTAGGTGGTTATTTGCAGAAATTATGGAGGCACTTTTGGACTTTTGCTAGTTTACAAGTTGAATACCTGCACTATACCAATCTAGATATTTTGAAGAATTTGCCACAGGAAATCACTGCACTGAACATATATAATCTTATTTAAATTCGCCTCTGGGATGAAGCTGATACAATTAATGTGAAATAAGATTCCTGAGTACTCACCCTAAAGATCCTGCTCCAGTGAAATTTTGTCAATGTAATATTCTGCTAGATCTTGTTTCCTTTCCTGTCACCAGAAAAGAAATGAGCCACGTATCTTGTGCTTGTGCTGATTGCCGGTAAGTTGGACAGAGGAGGCTTACACATCCGCCTTCCCATGCAAACGCACCTACCTCAGTTCCAGCCAGGCACATGCACATGATTTTGTGTGTGGAAACAATTCCTAGCACTGTGGAGGAGAGGAATGACAGTCTTCTTCTGCTATATTCTGTCAAATTCTATGGTATTTGACAAAATACCTGCATGCAGCATGTGTGCAATCCAGGTGTACACTATCTGACTAGCATCTGATGTATGAGGGTTTGATATAGTGCCTTCTAACTTATTTATCTTGGAAAATACACAGCAAAGGTAGCAGTCCATTCAGTAGCGTTTGACAGATACTGAATGTTAAGTATCATACAACTGTTTTCTCAAAGGCTTTGCCAGTCGCTGTGGTTTAAAATAAAGCTGTCACAATTTTATCACAACAGATCACATCTTGCATTCCAGATTGGGAAAGCCACCTGAATGTTACTGGTAAATTGGAGAGTAAATATCTCTTTATTTATTTATTCATTATTTCAAAGTTAAAAAAATAAAGCAAAAATTCAAAACAAGGTGTTAGGAGGGTAACAATAATTAATACATTACATATTGATATCTTTTGATTAGTTTATCAGAGTATAAGATATAAGAATTTAATTGTTCAAATGATAGTAGCACAAACTTTTCAATGAACTAAGAGAAATCAGTAGTATAATTATTATGACTATCTTATAGGTGTATTATTATTATTAATTTTCTTTTCCCTTCCTTTTTTCCGCCATGTCCCACTACAGTATCTCTTTGCTTCAAAGTTTCTCCCCACTTTGCAATCTCATGTACTATCTGGGTCACATTTTCTCTCTCAGCTTCTCCCATTAGGGAGACCATATGATGTTTACACATGTGCACCTGGTTCCTTTTACAAATAAGTATGGTATGAAGTTGCATCAGTCACCTATAAAAGTCTCCACTTTGTCCTTCTTTGTAGCTTACCAGGACTCTATCATACAAAAAGGCCACATCGTTTTTACCCACTCCTTGGTTGATTAACACTTAGGTTGTTTCCAAGTTCTAGCTATGACAAATTGTGCTACTATAAATATAGGTACATATGTATTACTATAGCATGATGTTTTTAATTCTTCTAGGAAAATACCAAGAAGGGTCAAGTTGAATCTTCAGACTTATTTTTTTGAGGAAAATCCATACTGATTTTCATAGCAGTTGTACCAGTTTATACTTCACTAACAGTGGAGAAATGTTCCTTTTTCCACACAAGCCCCTCCAGTATTTGCTGTTGGTTCATTTAGGTTTTTTTTTTTTTTTTTCGTCTTTTGAGACAGGATCTCTCTATGTGGTATGTGGTTCAGGCTGGCCTTAAGCTCACTTTTGAAGCTCAGGCTGGTCTTGAACTCACAATGATCCTACAGCCTCAGCCTTCTAAGTACTGAGATGACAGGCCTGTGCTACCACACCTGGCTGGTTAATCTCTGGATAATAATCATTCTTTCCTGGGTGAGATGGAATCTCAGTGTTGTTTTAACTTCTATTTCTTGAATGACTAGCCATGGTGAACATTTTTTCACATAGCTATTTGCTGTTTGTATTTCATCTGAGAAGTGTGTGTTCATTTTCTATTCCCATTTATGGGTTAGGTCTTTAAATTTTGTAGATCTCGTTTTTTTGAGTTATTTTAAAGTTCTCAATAGTAATTCTTTGTCTGAGGAATAGCTGGAAAATATTTTCCCACATGGTGTGCCATCTTTTTACTTTGTTGCCAGTTTCCCTTGCTGTACAAAAAACTTCTTAACAAATGAGATTCAAGTTGTTAGTTCTTCATGATAGTTCCCCTGCAGTTGGGGTTTTTATTCATAAAGTCTTTGACAATGGCTATGTCTTCAAGAGTTCTTACTCATTCTACCTTGCAGGAGATTTAATGTTTCTGGTTTTTTATATAATTTTATTACTTTTAATGGGAAATAAAATTGAGTCAGTTTCAAAACCAATTAGTAGGACAGCCACAATAATATACTGTTGTCTTCATAGCAGTTGCTCAGAGTAAAAGATGCAGACATGACAACTTTTCTAAAAACTATTGGTACAAATATTTCTTCTCAGTTATCTAAGAGAAATTAGTTGCGGACATAGTTCAATATTCCATAATAATAGTGGGTTATTGGCAGAATTGGCATTGTCAGAAGCTGTTGAATTGAGCCTTTCACAGCTCAGGATACTTAATTTGACTTTATTTTTTATGCCTCATGATTAAACTTTTCTGCTGGATGGTTAAGGCCAAGTTAAAACAAGACCTGTATAACAAAACATGCAACTTTTGTATCTGACAAGGTCAATGAAATCCCCTCATTATTTACCTTGAAACCATGTACAGCATTTTGTAGAACTTTTGTCAGTGTCAGCCATTTAGATGAGTCACAGTCATTGCTTGACCACTTTGCTCTCTGGGAAAGCTTGACAGAATGTTATCTTTCTAGGTGACTTTCCTTAAGCACACTATATATATATATATATATATATATATATATATATATATATATATATATATATATATATATATATA
>PVJA010011396.1:0-54880 GCA_004027025.1 Myocastor coypus
AGCAGATTTCTCTTCACAAACCATGAAATCAAGAAGAGCACGGAGCAGAGTGCTTCAAGTCCTCCATGAAAACAATTTTCAGCCCAGACTATTGTACCCGGCAAAACTCTCCTTCAAGTATGAGGGAGAAGTGAAATATTTCCATAACAAAGAACAGCTGAAGAATTTCATGACATCAAAACCAGTGCTACATAATATTCTAACAAATATTTTAGAAAGGGACAAAATTGCAAGTTCAGAGTGCTAAGGCTGTAGCTCACTGGTAGAACACATGCTTAGCATTCGAAAGATCCTGAGTTTGATTCCTAGCACCTCAAAACCCAAAAAAACATACTATGAAACTAGCATAAGAATAAAAAAAACGTATTAAGAATAAATAATAGATATCCCCAAGAATAAATATAGAAATATAGAAATATAGAAATATAGAAATATAGAAATATATATATATATATATATATATATAAAATAACAAATATATATGACAAATAAAAAACTATTATTTAATAAGTGATCTTGGGAGATTTATCAATTGTTTGTGAAAAAAACAAATAATTTCAGTGCATTACAAAGTTAAATGTTAAAGTTGTGACTGAGACTGCCCGGTTCCACCTGATCCTCATTTGGCCCAGAGCCTAAGCCTGGTGTGTGAGTGGGACCACCTGATCTGCATTTGGCCCAGCACCCAGGCCTGGCCTGTGAGTGAGACTTCCCAGGACCTGCTGGAAACTCATTCAATCCAGCACCCAGGCCCAGCATGTGAATGGAACTTCATCCATCAGACACACCTGGTGTGAAGCCCCATTGCAGAACTCCCTACGGAAAGGCTAGAGGCAAGACCCACCCATCTGATCCAGGAGCAGAATATCTTGCTGGAGTGGCACAGCAGGTTCACCTCCAAGGGCTGCAGCCAGGAGAAGTGGAGCACAGCAGCCAGACCCAAGCCACACCCACTATATAAGTTTGAATTTGGTAGATCTAGTTCTAGTGTTTAGGTAAGAACTCTACCAAAGCTCTACACCAAAGGTCAGAAGGTAAGGCTATACCAAATGACAAAGAGAAGGAGCAGAATGCATTCTCATGCCCCAAACCCACCCAGAACAAAAGCAAGAAACAGTAGCATAGAAGAAATTGGAAATCACATACCTGAAATAATAGCATCTGAAATAAAGAAACAACTGCAGAAAGGCATATAGTAAATCAGATCAGAAATAATTTCTGAATAAAAAAAGAAATAGTAACTACATTGAAAGATGTACTAGGGTTGGTGGTATAGCTCAGAGGACTAAGCGCTTGCTTAGGTAAGTGCAGGGGCCATGGTTTGATCCATGGCACTGCATGTTATGCTGGCCCCCGCTTCAGGGCATGCTGAGCCAGTGATGGAGTCCGGGTGTGGTGGCAAATGCCTGTAATCCCAGCACTAGGGAGGCAGAAATCAGGAAATTCACTATGAGTCTGAACTGTGTAGTGAGACCTTGCACACACACAAAAAAACAAGTGCTAAGTGCTTCTAAAGAAGACACTGATTTAAAAAAAAAATAGAGAATAATACGAAAATGATGGAATCCTTAAATGAGCAATATAGGAAATAAATAGAATGGATGAAGGAGATTCAAAGTGCTATATAGGAAGGTAATGCCTCAACCACAAGCTGGCAGAACCATTTGAATGAAAGTGAAAAATGGACTTTAAGACCTTGAAGACACCATTGCAGCTAGGTAAGAAAAGAGCTCTTACAGACAAATAGGATGCAGCAAAAAAGCAGTTCAACATCTGCAAGATGATACAAAGATGAGCAACATAAGATTAATAGGCATCAATGCAAAAGATGTAAATATAAATTATATAAAAAGAATATGGACAGAAGTAATAGCAGAAAACTTCCCAAATATGGGGCAACACTCTGAAATTCAAGTAACTGAACCATATAGAACTCCAAATAACATCAATCCAATTAAAAACACACCCAGACATATAATAAGATCCCAGAAATTCAGCACAGGAACAGTGTACCAAAAACTGCTAGAGAAAAGAAATAGGTCACATTTAAAGGAAAACCTACCAGAATTAGGTCAGATTTCTCCAAATAAACCATCAAGTCAAGAAGAGCATGGAGCACAGTACTTCAAGGCTTGCAAGAAAACAAATTCCAGCCCAAACTGCTATACCTTGCTAAACTGGCCTACAAGTGAGACTTCCCAGGGCCTTCCAGAAACTCACCTGACCCAGCACCCAGTATGTGAGTGGAACTTCATCCATCAGACACACCTAAAGTTTGTAAATAATGTATTTACAATGTATAGACTTTTATTAAAGATACAATAAAGTAAAAATTTGAAAGATAAAAAACTTAAATGTTAGGGGCCTGGCAGGATGGCTCAGTGGTCTAAAGCGCCTGCTTGGGAAAGCTTGGGCGGCTTCAGGGACCGTGGTTCGATCCCCGGCACCACATGCTGTGCCAGCCCTGCCCTCGGGGTGGGCTGAGCCGGCCATAAAAAAAAATGACTGAATAAACAAACAAAGGTTGTGAAACAAGAAAAAATAAATAAATAAAAATTTAAAAAAAAAAAAAAACTTAAATGTTAAAAGTTCAAATCAGAAAAAAAAAAAATGTAAGCTAGGAGAAAATATAAATGGACTGTTTAATTCCTTCTATTTCAAAAGGTAAGCTTTTAGAAATGCTGACAAGGAAATAGTACCAAATACAAATATCTGTATGTGTTATCAACAAGTGTCATTACTGAAATTAAAAAGGGTGTGGTGTTTTCCACTTGTAATCCTGGAACTCTGGGAGGCTATAACAAGAGGATATCAAGTTTGAGCCCAGCCTGGACAGCTTAGCAATTTAGTGAGACTGTCCCAAACATGAATAAGGAACATGACATACAAATACATGAAGCCTACAGAACTCCAAAGAGCCATGACCAAAATAAATCCACGCTAAGGAACATGGCAATCAAGATTCCAGAAACTCGGCACAAGAGCAGATAGTTAAAAACAGTTAGAGAAAAGAAACAAACCACCTATAAAGTGAAACCGAGAACCATGGCAGACTTCTCAAAATAAACCTTCAAATCAAGGAGAGTGTGTCTTGAGATAAAAATTAATTAATTTTAAAAATGTAGAACAAAAAGAGCTAGAGCTCAGTGCAAAGGCTCTTGACTTAACCTTCAAGGCTTCCTCCAAAACAATAAACACTAAACTCATTCCCATAATGATTGATTTAGATAATATTGCTATTGTGTGAAGACTTCTGAGACTGAGGGTGGGACACAGCACAGCACATTACGTGGAAGAAGAGTCACAGGCAAGAAGTTCTCAAAATAAAGAATCTAAATTTCCAATGCACTAATAAAAACTATCATCTCTGTAATAGCAATATAAAAGGCAATGTCTGCCTATGAAATGAAAAAAAATGCATATATCCAATAGCAATGTACAAAATTGAAAAGCTGGAGACAAGATAGATAAATACATAATACACAAATATAGAAATAGATGCAATAATAAAATCAAAACAGAATCAAGTTAAAAGTCTAAAATAAGTGAATAAATCATGGAGATTATGCATTTAAGTAAAAATCATAGTGTGTGATTTTATAAGGTAACAAAAGCACATAACATGATCCTAGGCTCAATCTCTCTCTCTGTGTCTCTCTCTGTCTCTCTCTCTCTCTTTCTCTCTCTCTGTCTCTCCTGTCCTATCCTCTTCTCTCCTATCTTTCTTACACACACTCATAAACACCCAAACACTCCTTTCAAAGTGAAAAAAATAAACAAATACAATCTTTTGGTCATTTCAGACTTGCAAGATTATCTTGGTATTTCTTAGCATATATGAATCATATATTCTTGGTGTTAGAAATTTAAAGCAACAGTAGCTACAACCACTCGGTCTGTAACAGGTGACCTCATGGGGCCATCTAGCACATCCAATTGCAGGAGAAGAAGCTCAGGGTTCCCCCTGACTCTGCATTACAATGAGCTGTATAGTTCTTTCATTATGCAACTATAGGGTTGAAATGCATAATGAATTTAATATCCTTGAATCATTCTAAATCCAAACACAGGGGTTGAGGAGATAGTTCGGTAGAATAAGCACTTGCCTGGCAAGTGTAAAGTCTTGAGTTCAATCCCTGGTCTCACAAAAATAAATAAATAAATAAATAATTCAGACAAAACACACACACACACACACACACACACACACACACCTAATTATGGAAAAATTAGCCTTCCTGAGATAGGTCCATGCTGTCAGAAAAGGGACTTCTGATATAGAGCACTTAAAAGCTTTCTTTTCCTTACTAATTCTCTCTTTGAGAACAGAGGCAAAACTCAAGGCACCACTGAGTTTTTTGAAGGAGTGATCACTCTAAGACATTTTCACAGCTGTGGTCACGCAGCAAGTTTGCTTTCCAGCCACAGCTGCTCTCCTTACAGACACACGGAGCTGCCCTCTGTGATGCACTGTTGGCAGCAAGCGGAGCTCACTCCTATATGTGCAACGCAGGAAGCAAGAACTTTCCCATGACCTAAAGCCATTTTGAAAAATGACCACAGCCGGCTTATACCAGAAAAGCTTGGAAAAATTATAAGAAGTCCTATGAAAAACTTTAGCTTGGAAAAGAGAGTAAGGAAATAAATAAGAGATTACTAGCAAGTTCCAAGTTAAAGGGGGTCTCTCTGAATCAGCTTCTGAGATAGGGATATACAGCCTTCTGAATCACAGAGATGTGGAGAGATGAGAACACAGGCGAGTTCTACATCCTGGAGTTTCACTATCCCAGGGGTACGCACTCAAGAGCCTCTCCCATACATGTTTTGAATGCAATAAAGACACGACTTGTTCTCTCTGAACCTATGTCTAAACAAGCAAGGCAGTGTGCCCAGGAGAACACCAAGTGAAGGGCTGGCTGCTGGAACCCTAGTTCTGCTGATAATTGTCTTAGGGAAGCTGCGTCTCATGCCTCACCTCCGAGCGCACCTGCCTTCACTGTACGCAACTGAACAGTACTGGGAAGTGCGATAGCCCTGTCCGTCCTAAGGAAGCTGGAAGGACTGCTGCCCATTTACAAACACAGGACACACACGGGGCCGGCGAGATCACTCAGAGGACTAAGCACCTGCTTAGGCAAGCGCAGGTACCAGCGGTAGATCCCAAGCACCACATGCCCTGCCAGCCCCGCCCTCAGGCACGCTGATCCGGCCAGAGTCCAGGTGTGGTGGTGCATCCCTGTAATCCCAGCACTGAGGAGTCAGAAAGCAGGAGGATCACCATGACTGCAAACTGCTGTGAGATCCTGCGATCACGAAATACATTTTTTAAAAAATCCAGGACACTCTCCGTGGTCTAAAGCGCTTGCTTGGGAAAGCTTGGGCGGTTCGATCCCCGGCACCACATGCTGCGGCAGCCCTGCCCTCATGGCGGGCTGAGCCGGCCATAAAAATGAGTGAATAAACAAATCAAGGTTCTGAAACAAGAAAAAAATAAATAAATACAATAAAAAAAATCTTTTAAAAAAATCCAGGACACTCAAAATCAGAAGAGACCAGCTGATTTCACAGACATTCTAAATGGTGGGAAAGTGATTCTCCAACATTAGCCCTGACTCCTCTTATTTTATAGTAACAGGACCTAGTAGTATTTAAATGCAGACCAACATCAAGATTAAATGACAAGTGTATAGTTCCAGATACATTGCATATATATATATATATATATTTTTTTTTTCCAGTCATAAAAAAGTAAGTTGATTGTCAGAGATGAGAGAGCTAAATAAATGGCAGAGCTTCAGGTGACCCAAAGCCACCCGCTCTGGCACCAAGTTCTGAAGCACTTGACCTCCTCCACGAGGAAGGGGCTGGCATTTGCATGGCACTCAGAACGGGCGAGCACTATACCAAATAAAAACACGATAAGATCTAAGATCGTAAAAAACAAGCACACTGAGTCACCCATCAGAAAGAAAGGGAAAGTACAGAAACTGAGACTCAATCCTCAAACAAGTTAGCCAACACCCGTACTTGAACACTGTTTAAGTATCACTGAGGCATCCTGAAAATCAAAGGTGCAACCTCAAGATATTTGTTCACATTTTTCTCACAATGAATGTTGGTATGCAAACAATGACAGTTTTTTTTTCTTTATTATTAGCCAAAAAGAAAAAAGAAAAAAAAATGTATCCGAATCCTAGTTTGCTGTAGAGAGGATTTTAAGAGGCATAATGAAGAAAGTAAACTTGGAGATTGCTGGGCTGTGTGGAATCCTGGCTCCAAGACCCACTGGCTATGGAGTGTTCTGTCTTGCCCAGTGAAGGATCTGACACGTAATAAACTGGTAGTAAAAGTTTATTGGATTTTTAGCACTTAATTTGTTTTTCCAGAGGATGGAGACTTTAGAGACTTAGTGTGTCTCCTTTGCCTCGCTCTCTCCCTCTCCTCATCCCCCCTCTCCCTGCCCCCTCTCTCTTTTTCCCTCTCCCTCTCTCCTTCTCCCTCTGCTTCCCCATTCCTTCCTGTCCCTCCCCTTTTCCCTCTCTCTCCCCCTCTCAGTCTCCTTTTTTCTCCCTCCTTCTCCTCCCCTCCCCCTCTCCCTCTCTCCCTCTTTCCCCCTCTTCTTCCCCTTGTACCTCCCACTCCTTCCCTCCCTCCCTCTCCTAGATCCCCCCCAATGATGCACACACTCAGAAACAACAGTGTTCAAGAGCTTGGTGCGCGTGTTTTCTCTTCATGATTTGTAAGAACAGTTTCTTCACCTAGGACAGTGGAACTTACAGAACTTCAACATGAAAGCCGTGGTAGGAGTATTTTAACTTTAAATTAGAAAGGGCCCAACAGACACAAATAAGGTAGCTACATTTTAGGGATAGACGCAGCCAGTCAGACTTCTCCGATCACATGAAGTGAAGGATTTCACTCCGCTTGTGCTCCGCGAATCTGCCTGATCCGAGTGTCTGCAGTGAGCCTTTGCTCTCCGAGAGAAGCAGAAGCTGTGATGCTTCTGTGGATGGTCTCTCAGGTTACTGAGAAGCACACGTTTCCTTGGGCAGGATCTGATGTCTGCACTTCCTGGCCTGCAAATAAATGCAAAGCCTTGACCACATCCAGGGGGAAGATTTAAAAAAAAAAAGTGCTAGAATCTGGGTGTAGTGGTGCACACCTGCGCTCCCAGCACTCAGGAGGCTGAGGCATGGGACATGCTGATTGCTACATGTTGAGAACAGCCTGGGCTACAACATGAGCTCAAGGCCAGCCTCAATTACATAGTCAGACCCTGTCTCAAAAAGACATATATATATATATATATATATATATATATATATATATATATATATATATATATATATATATATGCTGGAGAAAACTGGATTTTCAAAGCATCTGCCCCCACCCAATCAATGACTGAGATAATTCCCTGCATATGTGGAAGATGGAAAATGGGGAACAGAGTGGAAAATTCTATCTCATGAACCATGAATTGCCTGTAAGTCCTTTGCTATTATAACTGCATTCTGCATTCTCAGCCATGCCCAGTGGGCTGTACCTATAATCTCAACACTCTGGGAGGCTGAGACAGGAGAATCACAAGTTCAAGCCCAGACTAGGCCACTTAACAACTTAATGAGCCCTATCTTAAAATAAAAACATAAAAATAATAACAAAAAAAATTAAGGCGGGGCTGTAGCTCAGGGCAAAGCCCTTCAGTTGAGTTTCTAGTACTGCAGCCTCTACTAAAAATGTATTTTATCCTGACAGGACAGTAAGTAAATCCAAGCATAACCAGACAAATTCCCCTCACAGAGCAAAGACTGAGGCTCTGGTCAGCATCAAGGCTTTGTGGCTACAGTCCTGGGGTCCGCTTAGCCCAAGCGACTTCACCTGCCTCAGTTTGCTCAGGCTTACCTCAGACAGCTGTGACAGTAATTCTGCAAGTCTCCTTCAAATCTAAAACACCAAGCGTTACCACACGAAAGACAAAAATAAGGTCTGGAAGCCGAGCTGTGTTGTAAATACCGACTACATGCTTTAATTCATTTATTTAGTAATAATCTTCAATGGTTTTGAGCCAGGCACTTTCCCAACACTTCATATGCATAAACACCCTTACTTCTTCCAATATTTCCGTGAGAGATGCACAAGTCTTTCCTCAGTTTTGTCACTGAGGAGACTAAAGATAAAATAAAATAAAATGTACAATAATCAAACAAGCTACTGTTAAAGAAATGTAACTGAGATTCAAACCTAGGTTATTTACCTCAGGATTCATGTTTAAAAACTCTGTGATTTTGCTAGTGCAAATTCAAAAATACCCATCCCAGTTCAGTAGGCAGAAAAGTGACTGTTGGCAAGCTTAACAGGTGATAAGAATTCCATTCGTGCTGCATGTATTATCTCTCTAGAAGTGCTTTTTCTGGTAGAGAAAAGAATTTTGAAAATCGAAGTTTACCCCCTCCCCCCACGCGGCACCATTCACATATCCTTAGACTCTCTTCGTAGAACATTTTCCTCGTTTTTCATGGCCTCGTTTCATTGCTAGGACTTCACAGTTAGGCTGATTGCTCACTATCTTGTTATTTGCAACCAGGCACATAGGAATGATTGTTTCACCCACTCTTCAATCCTATATAGGTATCGTGAGTAGACTTCTTTGCTACACGTGAGTATTGCTTTCATAAAATTTAACTGCTGTTTTCTCTGGCCATGAATATTTTAAGATGGGGAGTAACAGAAGGATAAAAATTATATAAACAGAGATTTCAGTTTGCCTGTCTTTGTGGGTGTGTGTGGGTAAATATGTTATTAAAAGCAGAAGTCAGCTAAAGTATGGCATGCTATCAATGTTTTTCAAAGAAAAAGGTGCATTAGAAAAATCTCGGGAGAGCCAGGGGTGGTAGCTCATGCCTATAATCCCAGCACTTGGGAGGCTGAGGCAGAAGGATCGCTGTGAGTTTGAGACCAGTCTGGGGCACAAAAGTGAGTTCAAGGCCACCCTGAACTGCATAGTGAGACCCTGTCTCAAAAAGACGAAAGAAAGAAAGAAAGAAAGAGAGAGAGAGAGAGAGAGAGAGAGAGAGAGAGAGAGAGAGAAGGAGGAGGAAAGAAAGAAAGAAAGAAAGAAAGAAGAAAGAAAGAAAGAAAGAAAGAAAGAAAGAAAGAAAGAAAGAAAGAGAGAGAGAGAGAAAGAAAGAAAGAAAGAAGTCTTGGGGGAGTGGGCGTGGTGGCACACACCTGTAATCCTAGCACTTGGGAGGCTGAGGCAGGAGGGTTTCAAGTTCAATTCTAGCCTGACCAGCCAGGGATTATCTTAGTTCAAAGAGTGGCCAATGGCTTCAGCCAAGGGACAAGAAAATCTATTCCATCAAAGTGAGCAGCAGTTAGCCATGACAGAGGGCTCTATAGGTTAACCCCAGCACGGGAGGGAAATCTCACTGTATTCACAGGCCTCACCTACACTCAAGGAATGGAGCAGGCTACAATGAGGACAGTATTCATGGCATCAATTATTAGGAATGTACTACTAATGTGTTTTGAAACTGTCACATTGTAATTTCTTATTAAAAGTAATAAAAATGTAAAAAGAGAGAAGGTATTTTCTTTCTTTTTTTTTTTTTTTTTTTTTTTTTTTTTTTTTTTTTTTTTTTTGTGGTACTGGAGATTGAACTCAGAACCCTGTGCTTTCCAGGCAAGTGCTTATTCTACTGAGCTATCTCCCCGGCCCTACAGAAGATATTTTCTCACAGCTGTAGAGACTGACAAGGCCAAGAGAGGTCTGTCCCAGTGAGGGTTCCCTTCCTGTTTTCCACATGTCTGCCCCTTGCTGTCTTCGTGCTGCCTTGCCTCAGTGTGTGTGTGTGTGTGTGTGTGTGTGTGTGTGTGTGTGTGTGTGTAAGGAGACATTACTTCCGCTCTTTCCCTTTTCATAGACACTAATCTCTTCAAGAGAGACCCACCTTGTGACCTAATCCCAAAGGTTCTATCTTAAAATCCCATCACATGGTTGGGGGGAGGCTTCAATATACAAAGAAGGGAGGAATGTGACATCAAATTCATAGCAGAGATTATATACAGTGCAAAATCCAATGTAAATAGCAACCCTGGAGGCCATCCCCGCTGTGACATACGTGGTCTATTTTACAGTCACACAGAACTTGAAGGTTAAAAATAAAGTGGAAAGTGACACAGGAGAAAGAAAATTATACTGTCACCAGACTTTGGAAAGTAAAATTTTTGGGTTTTGAAACTTTTTTGTATTTTAAGGAAGGGTCTACAAGGTGTTCAGTGTCTCACTACTAGATCAGACTCATAGTGATCTACCTGTTTGCAGCTTCCCAAGAGCTGGGATTACAGGTACATGCCACCATGCCCAGACTCATTTGGTGTCTCAGCACGCCCCAGGGGCAGGGCCAGCAGGGCAGCCCCGGGGATTGAATTCTTGGCCCATGCATGTGCTTGCAGATGCTTTAATTCTTGAGCTTCCACCAATCCTGGAGAATAATATTCTATGCTAGAAAAAAAAAAAAAGGCTAACATTTAAGATGCCTAGAGGAAGACCATGTGATCTCTGGCTTTGATATAAAACAAAATGCAATTTTAAGTATAAAAGGTGAAGGGTACAAATTGTTATTATATACAAGAACTCAGGAAAGCTGGGCATGGCAGTGAACACTTGTAATCCCAGCATTTCAGAGGCTGAGCCAGGAGGGTTATGAGCTCCAGGCCAACCTCAGCTACATGATGAGACCCTGTCTCAAAACATTTAATCCAAGCCGGGTATGGTGGTACATGCCTGTAATCCCAGCACTTGGGAGGCTGAGGCAGGAGGATCAGTGCGAGTTCAAGATCAGCCTGTGCCACAAAAGTGAGCTCAAGGCCAGCCTGACCTGCACAGTGAGACTCTGTCTCAAAAAGACAAAAAAAAAAAAAAAAAAATTAATCCATCAAAGTTTTGACATCTAGTATAAGACATTTATGTATGTATTGATTTAATTATTTGTTTGTTTATTTTTGTACCAGGGGTCAAACTTAGGCCCTTTCCCTTGCCAGGCAGATAAGCCACTGAGCAATCTCCCAGAGCCATACAGAGCATACTTTATTTTTTCTTAAGTAAATATCCATTTATTTATTTATTTTAAATTTAACAATGGTTATATTACATATTTTCATCATCGGATCAGTTTAGATTAATAGATATAGGTATATAAGATTGATCAAACAATTAAACATTAACACTTTTAATAAACATTACTTTTTTTTTTTTCTTCTTTCCTTACCAGAACATACTTTAGACAGCCAAAATGAGTAGTGAATTAAGCGAGGATTGATGGTGTATCATAAATATGTAAATACTTTTAGAGGTAAAACCAAGCGATGTTCTCAAGGAAAACGACAGCATATGAGGGATTTGTCTCCTGGGATGGTGGTGCACTGCTGTAATCCTAGCATTGAGGAGGAATCACTTGTGCTTCACAGTTTTTCTCGGGGACCTTTGAGGCTCTAGGAACTCATGGTTCCTTAACCAGAGAACTATGCTGCTGACTTGTAACAGAAAAGACAGTTAAGAAATAGTAGCCACGGTGTCTAACGCGCTGTCCTTCTAGAACCTACGAAAACCCGAGGCAAAAATCAATGACCGGGTTGTTACTGCCATCTGCTGGTCGATGTGTGCCAAAGCAATGCAACCTATTCCCAGGTCAAACAGCATTAGCTTAGGACACACACCATTTTACAATACCTTAAGAAAACGTTCAGATGTCTGGCTTGAAAGTGACTAGCAAGCGTCCGTTATTCACTCGACCCAGACTAATTGGAATTTGAAGCATTCTAGTTTACATCCCCCCACGATGGCCAGGAACAGAGCAGGATTCCCAGTTCTCACGCCCAAGAAGTGCAGAAAAGATTTAGTGGAGGATTATTACAACCCTTTCCTCTCCCTGAGGGCCTCCCACCCCCAGACTCTTAGTCCAGAACTGAAAGTTGAAAGGTGCAGTGCGTGGCGGTGCAGCACTCCAGGGAGACCCAGTATCACATGGCCTACCTGGCTCTAGCAGGCTCCTGAGGTGTATTTCGTAGCAGGGCGCCCATGTAAATCAATCAGGTAAACCACTGCCCTGACAGGGTGAGCTTGCAAAGCTGCTGGTTATGATTATGCTGGGGGAGACTGTTCCCTCTCATCATAGCTGAGTTTCTATTATACCAAGCTTCGGTCACACACTCAGTGACATCACCTCCCATAGGACACAGAAAGCAGTAACAGTGCCCACATGCAGCCCCTGGCTCACATTTGTCATCTGCACTCCAACCTAGTGCTCCACCATGGCTGCACTCCAGCCGCTTTCCTTCCCATTAGTGCCGCTTACCAGTCTCTCCTCTGTAAACTACCTGAGTCGTTGCCAAACTTCAAAATTTATCACCTTGAAAATACCACCATAGAGGAATGGCTAGATAGCTCAGTGGTCTAAGCACCTGCTTAGGCAAGTGCAGGGATTGGGGTTCGATCCCCAGGACCACATGCCACACTGGCTCTGCCCTCAGGTGTGCTGAGTTGGCCACTGGGTCCGGGTATGGTGGCGCCCACCTGTAATCCAGTGCTGGGGAGGCTGCAAAGAGGAGGAGCACTATGAGTCTGTGTTGCATAGTGAGACCCTGTACCAAATACATAAAAAAGAAAGAAAAAAAATGCCTCAATGATCATCTCTACATTACCACTGTAGGGCTGTTTTCCAGGGGTTAGGCATCATTTGAAATATTTTATGTGTATATTATTATGTCCAAATCCCCAGGAAATCTTGGAGAACTGTTAGCTCTATTTAACATTTAAAAAAAAAAAAAAAAAACTTAGAGCAGCAAATAACTGACCCAGGTTCACAAAAGGAGCAAAGAAAATAGATTTCGAAGTACATTCAGTCTAACTTATGCATTACTCTCAGCTGTGTGCTGTGGGGGGCCCTCTTGCAACTCCAGAAACTCAGGATGCTGAAGCAGGGGGGTCTGAGGCCAGAGCGGGTCATTTAGTAAAACCTGCTACAAAATAAAAATAAATAAATAAATGAGAAGGGCTCAGGATGCAGCTCAGTGGTAGAATATTTGTTTAACATTTGGGAGGCCCTGAGTTTAATCCCCCAATCCTGAAAAAAACAAGACGATTAAACTCGCTCTTTTCTTCGTGATCATCTAACCAGCTCCTGCGAACACACCTATAGCCAAATAGGCACACAAATAGGGAAGGTCAGGAAGCTTCACATAACTTAGTGACACATTTGCATTTATTAATAATAATGACATACATGCCTCTCTCGCTTTCCTGTATAGTTAGATCTCTTAAGAATGATGTGAAGTGGGCCCGCCAGATAGCTCAGTGGACCAAAACACCTGCTTAGGCAGAACTCAATGATTGGGGTTTGATTCCCAGCTTGTCGTGCTAGGTACACCCCCAGGACTCTCTGAGACAGCAATTGAGACTGCACATGGTGGCGTGCACCTGAAATCCCAGGACTTGTGAGGATGAAAACAGGAAGACCACTACGAGTCTGATCTGTGTAGTGAGAATCTGTAGACCCTGTACTAAACAAACAAACAAATGAATGAATGATATGAAATTACAAAGGATACTTGACAGTTCTAGCTTCCAGGTCTCACATTAGCAAGAGGTTGGGGTCTTGGTGAAGACTGTAGATCCTGAAACCAAGCCACACTCGACCACATATCAGTACCACCTGCATGATACTGCAGAAGGTGCCTGCCCTAAGTTTTACTCTGTGCACCTGCTGACCAGTCCTTTGGAAAGTTAAGTGAGCTAACTCCTGAAGACAGCATCATGCTCTTCACAGAACTGGGCAATAAAGGGTAGTGTGGGTTTATTTCTGTCTCTTCTACAGGCCAGATCTTCGACTCAGATGGTTGTTTAACCTTAGTGTGACACACATTTTCAAGAAAGCAAAACCAAGATTCAGTGGCTTGCACAGTGGCAGAGTGTGTGGTACCAAAGACTGAACCTGGGTTCTTGTGTTTGCCAGGCAGACACTTAGACCACCAAGCTATCTCCTGGCACTTTGTATATCTGTCTATCTATCTATCTATCTATCTATCTATCTATCTATCTATTTAACGATTTATTTATTTATTTATTTATTTAGCATTTTAGTACAGGGTCTACAGGGTCTCACTACACAGATCTGGCTTGTAGTGATTCTCCTGTTTTCAGCCTCCCAAGCACTGGCATTACAGGCTAGCACCGCCACACCCAGTCTCAATCAGTGCCTCAGTGTGCCCCAGGGATGGGGCCAGCCTGGCGGGCTGGCCTATGTCTTAATTGCCAGATTGAACACTATGCAATTCCTAGCTCTTTTCCAAGGTCAAAATGACCATGACAGGTGCATTCACGTTTCTCCTCAGAATAGGATGCTGGCCGACTCTTGCTGCCAACTGCAAGGACACAGATCTCTTTCTGTGGGCTCTATAATGAGAGATCAGAAGGCACAGTGAACCCTTCAATCTTACGGATGGGTGACAGTAGAAGACACCTCAGGAATGTCCCTCCGAGTACTCTTCCTCATTTCATGCTTACCACACCACTCTTGCCACTTTCTAAATAAATTCTGGAAGTCCTCCATCATGAGTGTGTCTACAAGACACGGTCAAAAATATGGTGAGTACTGCTGCCTGCTGTCAGCCTTTGAAAGGCAGCCTCATAAGAACACTAGGAAAGTCTCTTCACACAGATTCTTTTCTTTTTTAAACTTTTATTTATGTATCTGTTTGATACAGGGTCTCACTACACAGCTCAGACTCAGAATGATCCTATCTCAGCATCTCCAGCCCTGGGACTATAGGTGTGTGCCACCATGCCTGGATTTGGTGGCCAGCACAGTTTCACAGTGTGTGGGTACCAGAGATTGAAGATTGAACCCGGGTCCTTGTGTTTGACAAGCAAGTGCTTAGACCACTGAGCTGTCTCCCACACCCTTCGTGTGCCTCTTTTTTTTTTTTTTTTTTTTTTTTTGCCAGATTTGACATTATGTAACTGCTGGCTCTTTTCCAAGGTCAAAATGCCAATGAAAGGTACATTCTTTGAAACAATTCATAACATCAAAGCCTCTATGATAGTGTACCTACAAATACTCATGTAGCAGGTATTCAAGAACTGCTCCAGAACATGGCAAGTTGGTGGAGGTAAACTTGTTCCTCTTGAGGAAAGCCATTTTCAAGGGGGTTCATGGCACTTTTGGTCTTTTGTTATAATAAACTTTGTCAGAGGTAAACTTTGGCAGTGTTTTCCAATCACACTGCCCAGAGTTGGCCATGTGAGCCCTGGGCAGAGTATCTTCAGATACAGGAAGAAGCAGAACGTACCAAGCCCTGGCTGTTGAGCCTGCCAGGGATTGCATGGAAAACTTTAACTATGAAGATGGCAGCTTCACCAGTTTGCTCCCAAAGGCCTGTCAAGATCCACTACATTCCCTACTCCCCTACTCATGCAAACGAAACTGCAGTGACCCATTCAAGTCCTCTCAACTTTGACTTTTTCTTTGACATTTCCTTGACACACAAAGACATAAAAGAAAACCAGCACAATACCACGTACCAGAAATCATATCCAGATTAATTTAAAAACTTTCTACTTTCTAGATTGGATCAGCCACTGATTGAAAAATAAAACAGCAACTACTGAATGAAAATTCTTTTATTTCTGCCAAAATAATTTAAAAGTTATCTTGAAAGTAGAGAACATTTATCCCTCACCCTAAGGAATGACAAAAATTTTCCCAAACTACCATGAAAAGGCTGGTAATTTTACAGAAGTCAGATACCACCAGACGTGGCTTTAGGGCCTGCACAATACACCTGGGGTTCTGAGGCCTGCATGGCCTGCGGTGCCAGGGATCAAACCTGAGTCTTTGCACTTGCCAGGCAGGCGCTTAGACTGCTGAGCTATCTCCCCAGCCTGGTGATAGTTTTCTTTACAAAGAAATACTCTGATTAATAAAAGAAAAGGAAAAAGAGACTATTCTAAGAGTATTTTTGTAAACTCCCATGCATTAATAAACATATGCAATGATCATTAAGAGCTTTGAAGCTCACAAAAAGAAAATCAGCGAGGCCATATGTATCACCTATGAAAAATGTACAAAATCTATCAAGACTTCTTTACAAAAATTAATTCCAGGACCATGGAGATAGCTCAGTGGCATAAGCACCTGCCTGGCCAATATAAGGTCCTGAGTTCAAGCCCCACACCAAAATCAATCAATCAATCGAAGTGTCCTTAGGACTTTAGTCTAGCTACCAATTTACCAAAATTTCAGGAGTCCGTGAAAAGATAGCACAACCATGTAGCCATCAAATTCTAGTTTCTTTGAAAAATTGCAAGGGTGGTTCAGATCATGAACAAAGACTCCTACACGATAAAAAAATACTGGAGAGGGATTTGTTTAAGCTTATTTGGAGTGTGTTTTGAGTCACATAATAAACTAATTGCATATGTTTATGAATTCATGGCAGTTTACAGAATAATCTTAGAATAGTCTATTTTTTCTTTTTTTTTATTAATCAGAAGATTTCTTTGTAAAAAAAAAACTATCATCAGGCTGGGGAGACAGCTCAGTGGTCTAAGCGCCTGCCTGGGCAAGCACAAGAACTCAGGTTTCATAGGTAGTATGTGCTTATAATCTCAGGTGGGAAGATAGTCAGTTTCTGATGAGCCTGGGAACCATAGTGAAGATTTCTCTCAAAAGCAAGCTCGCCAAGCTGTGGCTGCAACCTGGCATCGTATCTGTTGCCTTGTGCCCCAGACCTCCTTTTTTCCATTACATTCCCACTTTATTTTATTTATCATCACCTCTGTTCAGGGCAGCATTGATAAGTGAAATACATTATTTTAACGTTGGACCTCGATTTTACTGTAGATAGTAATTGTCTTCTAGAATGTTCTGAATCTCTTATTAGTCTTTTATTATGAGGAACTGATTGTAAAAGAGAACATGATAAGATTTTTACTAATGATAGTTCCCTAGAAGTCAAACGAAGAGGGAACTTCTTTATTTAAACGTGAACCTCAGGTGCCGGCCCGCCCCAGGGGTGCACTAAGATGTGATTAAGACCGGGCTTGGGGGTAATCCCAGCATTTGGGAGGCCGAAAACAGGAGGATCAGTAGGAGTCTAATCTACGTGGTAAGATCCTGCAGTCCCTGTACTAAATATATGTTAGTTCTAGGCATCTATGCAGAGTCACTGTTAACTACGTGACACTAGAAAAACAGCGACTGATTTTAACATTCCTTGTTCACCCACAGTGGCAGTGTAGCTGGGTGGTAGAGTCCTTGCCTATTAGGCTTGAGGCCCTAGCTTTTGATCCCCAGCGCACTCCCCACAAACAACCCCAGAAAAAAAGAAAAAGAAGTTACTACATTGTGAGCATTAATTTAACATTGTGCATCACACTTCTACAAATCTTCCAGTAGGTGGCGGTGTTTAAGAACTTTGCCAGTAGTAATGACGACTTCAGGACTGCTGCCAAGCAGAAGAAATGAGGTCGGTTTTGGTGCTGGTGTTGATGGAACCCAAGGCTTCGTGGATGCCGAGCATGCGCTGTTGTAGCCTTTGGCAACACCGCCAGACCCCAGCAGGAGTTTGTAAACCTCCGTGAGACTTATAATTCTAATTACCGTATTTGCTGCTTAGCTTCGGGAAGGGTTAGGGGGTAACACTGCTACCATTTCTGGGTACTTGTTTAAGCAAGGTCCACCCTTCAGTTGACATATAAAAGCCACCAGTCTCGGCAAATTAAAGTAAATTTGATCAACCTTACCTTAGGAATTCTGTATAGGATCCTTGAAACTTCGAAATGCCACCTTCCCCGGAACCGTGGGAGTTGAACCACACGTCGCGTTCCGAGGCACCGCTAGTAAGTAGAGCAGAAGTGGAGTTTGAGATCGGGTTCTGCCGACGTGCACAGGAAACACGCAGAAACAAACACGAGTGCTTTCCACAAATAGAAAAGACCTTCTACACACCGTCCCGCCATTGTCCTTTCTCTTTGCTTTGCAACATGCATCCCCGGTTCAGTGCCACCAAGCAGTTACCTTCTGCGGTCACGCGCCTCTGCCCAGGGCTTCACACCTGTTCCTTCCCTAGCAAAGAGCCCTCGCTTCGTTCCTTCTCAAGCCGTGCGCCTGCGCGCTTCCGAGCGGGCCTCACAGAGCTTTCTCCGAGGTCGTTCTTTGCCTAGCGCTGTGGCCCATTCCCTTGATTCATCCTGCCTTTTCGCAAAACTTAGGCAACCAGTTTTTCCCATAATAAGTCATACTTTACATATGTATATCCTGGACGTATTAGTTCAATATTTATTTATTCAATATGCACTAAAAGCTGTTTCATACACACACACACACACACAAATGTTCAACAGCACTGGCCTCTAGAAAAATGTAAATTAAAACAACACTGAGCTCTCATCTTACTTGGGAAAGAACGGCTGTCACCAAGAAATCAAATATTGGGGCCAGCGAGATAGCTCAGGTGACCAAAGCGCCTGCTTAGGCAAGCTTAACAAGGGCACGGACTACGGCTTCATTCTGGACACCACATGCAGCGCCGGCCCCGCCCCCAGGGTGGACTGATGAGCCGACCACCAAAGAATGAAAGAAAGAGAGAGAGAGAGAGAGAGAGAGAGAGAGAGAGAGAGAGAGAGAGAGACATCAAACATTAACAAACACTCGTGAGTCTGTGTGGAGAAAGGAATCCTTCTATGCTGTTGGTGGTAATGTAAAACTAGGATAACCATAATAGAAATCAATGTGGAGTTTCCTAAAACTAAAAATTCCACTCAACTCACTATTCTGCTTCCAGGCATCTTCCCTAAGGACTTAAAGTCACCACCACATGACAGTCATCCACACAGACCCTTGTTTTTTGTTTTTTGTTTTTTTGATACAGAGTCTAGCTATGCAGTTCAGACAGGCCTTGAGCTCACTCTGTAGCCCAAGCTGGTCTCAAACTCACACCAATCCTCCTGCCTCAGCCTCCCGAGTGCTGGGATTACAGGCGTGCGCCGCTACACTCGGCTTCATATCCTTGTTTAGAGTGGCACAATCTATAATAAGTAAAACTTGGAAGCAACCTCTATGCCCATGGTGTTTATACCCAATGGGGTGCTACTCTGACATCAAGAAGGATAGACATGAGGCATATGTAGGACAGCAGATGCACCCTGAGACCATAATGCTGAGTGAAATAAATCAGACACACAAGCTTAATTATCACAGTTTCTCTGATGTGAGAAAACTGAAATAGAGATAAAGAGCAATACTAGGAAGGAGAGAAATCTTCAAATTGAAAGAAGATCAGGAGATGCTGAGAGGGAAAAGGGGAGGAAAAGGGAGAAGGAATTGCCGCATGCTCTGCATGTATACCAGTTCCACACCGGGAGTGGGATCATTATACAATACAAACCTGTATGTACCACTATAAAATTAAAAACTGAGAAACAAATTTTTCTAATTTTATTTATTTTGGACGCTGTGGATTGGACCACGGTGTACATGCTATGCACAGGCTCTGTCACTGACAGGGATTCCCAGCCCGCTTTGAGGTTTCTACACATCCGAAGAGCCATTTGTGGTCACTTTCAATTCTCGGAACAATTAAATAGGGGTCTCTTCCAAAGAGGGTAGGCTATTTTTACAAGACACTATGAATCAAATGTACAAAGCATCCACGGCCTGTTTTTTCTTTATATTTTTCACTCTAATAACTGCAACATAATAAACACATTGAAAGGTCCATGCATTATAAGCATGAGATGATAATGTCTTGCAAAGTAGGCATCCCTGTATAGGGAAAAATTACCTCTGGAGATTGCATGCTCTGAGGACCTGGGCACCTCTCAGGAGCCCTTCCCATCAAGGTTTCTCATAAGCACAATTCTGCCTTTGACACTATAGACCTATGTGCAATTCTTTTTCTTTCTCTTTTTTTAAAAATATATTTAGTGCAGGGTCTATAGGTTCTCACTATACAGATAGGATCATAATGACTTTCCTGTTTTCAGCTTCCCTAGAGCTGGGATTACAGGCATGTGCCACCATGCCCAGTCACAATCACTGTCTCTGTGCAACCCAGGGGCAGGGCTGACATGGCAGGGCAGAGCACAATGGGGATCTAATGCAGTTTGATGCACCTGCCTCAGCAGCTACGTGCACTTTTAAAATGTGCAGATCACCTGGCATGCTGGTGACACACAGCAGTACAAAGGTAGAAAGTAAACTTCAAAGTCATGAGCTTGTCAGATAGCAAAAGTTACATTTTTAGTTACATAGGACTTGCTTTAACTTAGTCTTAACCATCCAGCAGAAAAGTGTAACCACGAGGTATAAAAAGTAAAGTTATATTAATAGGCTGAGCTATAAAAGGCTCTAGTCAACAACTTCAGACAGCTGCCAGATGCGCTGAATACTCACTAATATTATGGATTCTTGGTCTCTATTGAGTTATTTTGCTGAATTCAAGCACCTACAATCTTGGGACTGGCATCAGGTAAGAAAAGGTCCTTTAAAGGCTTCTCCAAATGCAGCTTCTCTAACTGCAGTGGAACACCCATCTTTGACAAAACAAAACAAAACAAAACAAACAAAAAAAAAAAAAGGTGAATATGTTAGGAGCCATGGAAGCTAGGAAATCAATCAAAGGTGTGTAGGCGGGACTATACTTCAGTGCCTAAAGCAAACAAGCTACCTCAGTCCTGAGATAAACATCGTGTCTGGTTAAAGTCAGCTCTAAGTCACTAGGAAATCTTGTGTCACATATTACTAACTTTTGTAAAAGTATAAATAAAATACCATTTTGTTGTTAAAAAATACATATGATAGTTAAGACAGATATACAGCTACTTTCTCTTAGTTCATTGAGAACAAAGGTTTGTACTAATATTGTTTGGACAAGATATCAGGTGTACATCTTGTCCTCTGAATAACTGCTATGAATACAGCAATATGCAATGTATTAATTATTGTAACCACCTTACTAACCCGTTTTGAAACCGTTTCATTGCTATTTCATCTTTTTTTCTCATTAAAATGAATAAAAGAAAAATGGATGCAAAAAAAAAAAATAACCAACTTCAAAACCATGAATCCTCACACCCACCCTATCCCTCGTGTTTCCTTTTCCCTGGTTTTCCACTATGGACAGTGAGTATTAGAAAGACGTAGGCCTAGCTAGGCGTGGTGGTGCACTCCTGTAATCCCAGCACTCGGGAGGCTGAGGCATGAGGATCCGTGCAAGTTCGAGACCAGCCTGGGCTACAGAAGTGAGCTCAAGGCCAGCCTCAACTGCATAGTGAGACCCTGTCTCAAAAAAGACAAAAAAAAAGAAAAGAAAATACACATGTGCATATTACACAGTTTCATATGAAAATTCAGAAGTTCTATGGATCTCAATGTTAGGAAGATGGACAAGGTTTGGAAAGCCCCCGTTAGTGGGGGTGATTTTATGCAGTATGAAAGGTAGCCCAATCTGATGGCGTGGTGCACGCCTTTACTCCCTCATTTCAGAGGCTGAGGCAGGAGGGCCCAGAGTTTCCAGGCTACTTAGGGAGACCCTAGGTCAAAAATAAATAAAAGGAAGGGAGCTGAGGAGAGAAGAAGGGAAGAAGGAGGGAGGAAGGGAGGGAAAAAGAGGAAGAAGGAGATGAAGAAAATAAAGAAAAAGAAGAGGAGGAAAAGGGAAGGGTGGAGGAAGGAAGGAAGGAAGGAAACTAAGTTTTTCAGAAAATAAGAAATGCACACTCACACAGGGCCTGAGTTCTTGGATTAATAAGTTAAGCAAGATGACGAGTCCACAGCCTTGCACGTGCTCCGGCAACTCAGCAGTGTGTGTCTGTCCTTAGCTTGGGGTCTGGCACGCCAGGTCTCAGGTCCTTGCTCCTGAGGGCCCCCTCCCCGCTTTGGCTAATTCAGCTCAGCATCGGGAGCCCAGGCTTCCGTGGCTTCAGCATGCCTTCTGTGACCACGTAGACCTTCTCTGCTTATGAGCCAGGCCCCATGCCCTAAGTTAGCCCATGACTTTATGCAACTCCTGGACTTGGAGCAATCTGAGCACAGGAACTAGGGGTTATGTAATTCTGTGTCTCAGATCTTACAATGCCTGGCACTCTGAGATGTGTCTGAATGGGAAAGTACGTGGTGTGCACAGGTGGATATGGCTGGTACATCCCATATTTAAATTCAGGGGGCTTAGAGCTCAACAACCTGTAAACTTGTGCCCAAGAAAACTTGAGCTAACATCACAGCCTTCGAAGAGACTTATTTCAAAGGCAGAAGCACCCATAACAAATGATCTTCTCTCACTTTCAACCAGGTATACTTTGAAAACAAATGGAGAAGCTTACCGATGGACAGGTCCTCAAGACTTGCGTCTTAATGAGGCTTTCATGGAAAATCTAGGTGCTTGTGTAAGGTTTCCTTGATTTTCTTGTGGCTAAACTGTCCTCAATTTTGATGGCTGCTTCTGAGAAGACACCATATGCTGTAGAGTTGCATCTTCCTACGTAGGGTAAGTGTGATATTTGCTTGTGATTCTCCCGGGAAATCTGTCCAGGACACAGCAGGAAATAGAGGTCTGAGGCTCAGGAGAAAGGTCTGGGCAGGGGATGGAGATCAAGAGCAATAAGCTCCTGGATTATGCCTCGGCCCACACAGCACACATAGAGGGGGTAAGGTACTGATAGGCACCAATCCAAAGGACAGATGCTCAGAGAGCTACTAACCAAACCCAGGAAGGCTGTGTTAGGGAAGAATTCATGACTGCAAAGTTTCAGCATCAAAGTAATAGCTAATTTTATGCTCTGAAGTCTTTATACTGAGCTAGATCATTAAGGTAGTGCTGGAGATCTAAAAGGAGAGAGATCAAAGAAAGTATGCATCGCATAGTGAGAGGTAAGGAAAACAGGGGGGAAGAGTGTCCCACCAAACACCTACGAATGGTGACCATGAGCCAGAAATGTAACAGCAAACAAGGCAGATTCACTGTCTGTCTTTTTGCAGGGTCATTTCTCTGGCACAAGTTTGAGTCAAGAGAGCACCACTGGTGGAACACACAGAGTGAGACACTGGTCTCAAGTTACCCTGAAAGTATGTCACCCACTTGTGCTTAGGAGGATTCTGTCAACACTACACACGTGTTTCCTGGGCTGCTCAAAATCATGCCTAGAAGGAGAGGTCAAGAGGAGAGCAGGGGAAGCTTACTCAACCACATCAAAGAGGAATGAGAAGGGGAATAAAGAGGAGGACGAGGAAGAGGAGGATCAATGGGCCTTAGGTTCCGTGTCCTATAATTTTCATTTACTCACCTACTTAAAAGAGAAAATAAAGTTTTGTAAGGATGTAGGAATAACCAACTTTTTCCTCTTCCTAAGCTCACCACAAAACAGTCCATAATAGTTCAGTGAACTCTGGTCAACAACATGTGGACAAATTTCTCTTTACTGGGCACCCAGCCAAGCTGACACCCAGAAATGTGGAGGATTCTCCCTTGCACAGCGAGCAAGCCACTCTGCAGTGCTCTCCTGCTAGGGATCTTCTAGTTGAATTCAGTTCTGATTTAGAGTTGAGGGTTCAGTCTCCCATATTCACCCCATTTCAGACCCCAAAGTCAAGCCTTGGGTTGTCTCACCCCTACTCTAACAAACCAGCGATTATGCTTGGTTTCAACAACTCCATCCTTGGCAAGAATTAATTTGCTCAAGCAGCTCAGGGATCTCAGAGGGAAGCTTTGGTTACATGGCTCAGTGTGTAATAAAGGACAGGACAGGACAGAGATGAAGAGATGTAGAGACTGAAGTATGGGACGCAGGATGCAGACACAGCCTTCTCTAGCTAGCTCATGCGCTGGGAACCTCCTGGTACTCAGCTATCCAAGGCTGCCTGAGGTCTCCTAGCCTTGTCCTGTTGGATATATTTGGAGGATGCATTCCATAGAAGTGGTTGATGAAATCATTGGTCATTGGGTATTGGCTTAACCTTCAGTCCATTTCCGTCTACTCCTGAAGCTAGCTGGGGTCTGCCTTCATTCACCATCCAGAGACTCCCCCTTTCAGGGATTTCAAGGATTTTAGGAGTTTTTATGCCAGTCAATGAGGACAAAGAGCATCATAACTACTGAATTATTACTGCAGAAAGCCTTGGATGGTTTCAGGTATTGAATAGAGACAGTGATGAGGGGTGAGCGTCTGGAAGTTTGCAGTCTGCTAGTAAGTTTCTACATGCTACCTGTGAGTGCGAGGAAGTGTGAGTGGGTGTGAGTTGCACAATCATTCCAGAAGACCATCCTTGTGAACAGGTTCGCAGGCCTAGGAACAGACGAACCCACGTATAAGACACTTGAAGTCAGTAAGACTATCACTCCACCTTGCCTGGGTGCAGTAAAGATTTCAGGATTTTGTTATTTCATTTCACTTTTCTTTTTCTCTTTCTTTCTTTCTTTCTTTCTTTCTTTCTTTCTTTCTTTCTTTCTTGTTTGTCCTTTTGAGACAGGGTTTCCCTATGCCATTCAGTTGGTCTTGAACCCACTTTGTAGCTCAGGCTGACATCAAACTCATAGCAATCCTCCTGCCTCGGCCTACTGAGTGCTGGGATTACAGGTGCATGCCACCACGCCCAGTCTCAATCCCAGTCTCAGTGAGGTGCTCCCAGGCCAGGGCTGGCACAACACCCTGTGTCTTCCTCAGCAGGCGCTTTAGTCTGCTGAGCTGTCTGGTGAGCACTTTCATTTTCGCTTCTAATTTTCTTTTTGGTTTCCATCCATCAGACACTATCTGTCTATGGCTGGTTTATTTGTCACTAAACACAGTGTCAGGTGCCACCCATTCTGTTGCAGATGGCATGATTTCTTTCACTTTTGTAGCAGAATGGTACCGCTCATTGCATACAGCACATCTTCTTTGTCCAGTCTTCTGTGGTTAGGCCCCCCCAGGCTGATGCTCTGCCTTGCGTATTCTGAATAGAGCTGCCATAAACGGGTTTCCAGGTGTTGCTTCTGTATAGTGACTTCGTTTCCTTTGGGCACACATCCAAAAGTGGGATTGCTGGTTGTATATGGCTGTACTATCTTTAGCTTTTTCTCCTCTTTCCATTTCTACAAGGAACTGCTTCTCTGTTTTCCACAGTGGCAGAATTAACTTACATTTCCAACAATAGTACATAAAACATCCTTCATCTCCAAATCTTTATCATTATGTTTTTTTTTTCTTTTTTCTTGGTGCTGAAATTGAGCTCAGAACCAGCTCTTGCCAGGCAGGCACTGTGCCACCAAACCATGTCCCCGGTCCTTGCATCCTCACCATTCTGACTGGGCTGTCATAGTACCTCACTGTAGGTTTGATCTGCTTGTCCTTCATGGCTAATGATATTCACACAGTTTCTTCCTTGAGGAATTTTATTTTATTTGTTTAACCATTATTTATTTATTTATTTATTTATTTGGTACGGGGTCTCGCTAGACAGCTCAGATTCATAGTGACCTTGTCTCAGTCCCCCCAGCAATGAGACTGCAGGTGTCCACCATTATGCCTGGTTTCCTGGCCAGCACAGTGGCACATGCAGTACCTGGGATCGAACCCAGGTCCTTTTGCTTGTCATGCAGGCACCTGAACCTCTGCACTATCTCCCCAGCCCCTTCATGAATTTTAGACCAAGGGTAATTTGTCTTTCCTTGGTTAGAATTTATGGGCATGTCCTATACACTCTGGACCTGATTCAAGTTTCACAACAATCCAGAGCAATTTGTACATTCATTTTCTAGATGAAAAAAGTTCTTCCAGAGTTTCTGGACTACTCAGCTGATATGTTTTCCTAAAAACATATTCAACTGGGACATGGCTATAGCTGGAAAGCACTTAGACATGTCAGAGTCCCTAACCGTTCTAATAGTGTTTTTGTTCATTTATTTACTTTTCCTTTCTGTTAAAACCTCCTTCTTTAAGGTAAAGGGTAAAATCAAAGAAAACAAAATAAGACTCACAAATGCATGGCAGGCCTCCTTGAGAGAGAACTTCATGTGGCCCTGTACAAATAGTAGGCATTCAGGCTGCCCTTGGCAAACAAAAACTAAGGGCGCTGAGCCAGCCAGATAGCTCAATGGACTAAAGCGCCTGCTTAAGCAGATCACAGCGGGTGGGGTTCAGTTCCGGGTGTGCCAAGCCAGCCCTGATCCCAGGGCACATTGAGGTATCCAATGAGACTGGGTGTGGTGGTGCATGCCTGTAATCCCAGTGCCTAGGAGGCTGAAAAGGGGAGAACCACTAGGAGTCCGATCTACTCAGAGAGACCCTGTAGAACCTGTACTAAATGTGGAAACAAACAAACAAAAAGTGAAGGGCCCATAAAAAAAATTTAGGCCTGGACCTGGAATCTTGATGTCAGCTCTATCTACACACCTGCACTAATCACCCCTGCAGCTCTGACCTCAAACTCTCCATCCCGATTCTTTGAGACTGTGACCCCTGGCTCTAAGCCCTGTTTGTACATGGCCTCCAGTCCAGATGGACATGGCTGTCACTCGGATTTCAGCCGGCATGTATGCGGATGGAGAGAAATGGAGTCTCCCAAGTCTCAGTCCCTGGGTGGTTCCTGGAGCATGGGTATTTAACAGTGAGGATTCGGGTTTTCTTAGAGTTGAGGTGTGACCCAGAGGCAGAACCCTTGTTTAAGCACGTACTAGGCTCTCAGGTACAATCCCTTGCATGACAAGAAATAAAATAAAAGAGATTTTTAATATGTAAAAGAGGTGAGAAGGGATTTCTTGTCTATTTTTCTTAGGAAGTACCAGTAGAGAGAAGGGTAAATGCATGGGACAAAAAGTGACTGAAGCCACGTGTGGTGGACAAGGGACAGAAACAGGTTTCTTTCCAGGGCATAAAGAACACAGCAGCAAAGTTTTATTTTAACCTACCTTAAATGACCAGCCAGTCATAATCAGTAACTTAAAACATAGTGCATATGCTTTTACCAAAATGCCTGAGGTAAATGTACTCTGCACCATTTTTTAGTTCAAAGGCAAAATGAATTCCTTGAGTTCACTGACACTCTGCAATATCCTGGGTAGTCACAGCCTGGCAGGGTGGCACATACCCGTAATCCCAACATTTGGGAGGCCGAGGCTAGATGATTGCTGTGAGTTTGAGACCAGCCTGGGGTTTAGGGAATACAAAGCCAACCTGAACTTCAAAGAGAAGCCAACCCTGCCTCGAAATACAACAAAACAAAACCCTAGATGGTCCTGGGGCAGGGGCAGGATTTGGGGCAGAGACTAGGTAAAAGAGCGCATGTTTAGTATGTGTAAGGCTTTGGGTTCAAATCTAGCACAGGAAAGAAGGAAGGGAGAGGTGGGAGGTGGGGTAGTTTTTTTTTTTTTAAAAAGTATTTTCAATATTCACATTCTAGTTAGAAAAATGATCTGCACCAATTTTTTATTTTATTTTTTAAATTATTTTTATTTATTTTTTTTTACTTTATTTTTATTTATTTTATTTTATTTTATTTTATTTTATTTTATTTTATTTTATTTTATTTTATTTGTGGAACAGGGAATTGAACTCAGGGCCTTGCACTTGCCGGGCAGGCACTTGTGCCCCTGAGCTATGTCCCTGGCCCTTACACCAAAATTTATGATAGATACTGAGAAGTGGCCAGAAGACGTTCAACTGAGAGGGACAGTGGGGAGAGAGAAAAGGGAGGAAGGAACAAGGAAAGAGAATAGAAGGAAAAATGAAAACAACGCTTTTGTAAATAAGGATGGAAGGGGAATAGGGATATAGGTACAAATTTCACTTAATGAGGGCTGAGGAGATAGCCCAGTGGCACAGTACCTGCCTGGCAAGCATGAGGTCATGAGTTCAATTCCCAGCTCAGAAAGAAAAAAAAAAAAAAATCCCCATAATGAATATCATTATGTGTATCTAAAATCTACTAACAAAATAGGGCCAAATAGCTCCGCAGATCAAAGCACCTGCAAGCAGGTGCAAGGGCCGGGGATTCGATGCCCAGGCCTGCCACGCAGGCCCTGCCCCTAGGGCACACTGAGACCGCAATTGAGACTAGAGAGTGGGTGCGGTAGTACACACTTGTAATCCCAGCTCTCGGGGGAGGTAGTAATGAGACCCTGAACACCCTGTAGACCTTTCCCTAAAATACAAAAAAAAAAAAAAAGGCAGAAAGAAAAATCAAAAAGGAAAAGTGACCATAGATCCATACATTGTACAAATTGTTCAATATAACAAAATTATTTTTAAAAATATTTATGTGTATATAAATCATGAGACCTCACACACAGGACTCCTGGTTTAGCTTGGTGGCACAGTAGCGCCAAGTACAAGGGTGACTCAGCTGCTGTGACAGGGAAACTGCATGCTGGCTCTGTGGAAACTCTTCAAAGGATCCTTTCAACTTTTCTGCATATAAGATTATTTTACAATAAAAAGATTTTTAAAAATCACCCAGGCCACAGGCCAGGAAGCTAACTCAATGGCCTCCCTGTCAAGCTCAAGGAGTGGAGTTTGGTCCCCAGTATGTGTTAGCCCTGGGCTTAGATGGCCACTTAAATGGGTGTGATGGCGCATGCCTGTACGCTCAGCCCTGTGGAGGCTGAGACAGGAGGATCACTAGGAGTCTGAGCTTTGTAGTGAGACCCTGTACCGAGTCAATAAATAAAAGATTAGAAATCCCCCAGGCCAGGTGTGGTAACATGTATCTGTAATAATCTCAGCACCCTGGGAGGCTGAGGCAAAAAAGCAATTTGGTAAGAACCTGTCTCAGAATAAAAGAGGGATGAAGATGTAGCTTAGTGAAAAGGCACAAATTGGATTCCTAGTACCACAAAAAGACTATCAGTATTTTTCATATTTGGTGTTGAAAAATAATGACACTGTTACCTAGCCAAAGGGGCACCTATAGCGGCAAACTGACAACTGGTGGGCCACATGTACCATCCAGCTGGGTGGAAGCAGTGTGATTTGGGCGTGGGAAGCTCACCTGAGCATTGTTACCAATAAAACAGAAGCACTGGAGAAGAAGAGCTGTCGGGAGCTGTTGCTTTTCCCAAAGGAGCTTGCCATGCTGGCTTTCCAGAGGAACTCAGCCATTCTTACTGTTGAAGGTGCTTGGGACCTCCCTGTTGCTGGGGATGGCTGTGTACTTTTCAGGGGAGCCCTGCTCCCCACTGTGAACATTGCTTCCTGGCTCCGGTTCAGATCCCTCAGCCGCCTGGCACAGATCCTTCATCTCGCTGCCCCAGATTTTCTAGCTGCTACCACTGAGCTTTGGGCCTTTCCAGGGCAGATCCATGAAGCAGGCCTGCATGAGACACTGTCATGGGCTCTAGGCCTCCAGCTGGACTCATGGAAGCATTGTTACTACGGGCTCCAAGTCTTCAGTTAGACACAAGGACGTTACCAAGGGATCCAGGCCCTTAGCTGGATTCTTTGGTCTTTAGTGTGTCGACAGATGTCCTGTACCCTTTTTGTATACGACTCTTTGGGTGATTATTATAAAATAATGATATGATTGTTTCCTTGATTGTGTTATTGTTGACCTTGCAAACCCCAGACTATAAGAGAGGCTGAGGCAGGAGGATCACTAGGGCTACAAAGTGAGTTTAGAGCTAGGCTAAAGTATACACTGAGAGACCCTCTATAAAACAGAAAGGAATAATAAAAGAGAATAAAAGAAAAGAAAGAAGGAAGGAAGGAAGGAAAGAAGGAAAAGAAAGAAAGAGAAAGAAAGAAAGAAAGAAAGAAAGAAAGAAAGAAAGAAAGAAAGAAAGAAAGAAAGAAAGAAAGAAAGATCAGAACACACACATTTAAAATGGGCCACAGAATATACTAGTAAGGACCTTTTCATGGCCAGTGAGTTGCTTACCTAAGAAAGCCGGGTGATAAGGTTGACCCAGGTGAGTGTCCGCACCAGGCTCAGATGTCCTCACCCACTTTCGGTCTTGCCAGCTATCTGATTCCCTCGTTTCGCTCCAGTTTCCAACAGGTGTTTTTGTCAAGAACTTCCCAGTGAGTCTACGGGGAGGAAAGGATGGGACAGGAGAGCCCCGTGGTTATTTTCAGAGCTAAGGGAAATAACTGTTAGGCAGAATAAACAATACAAGCTGGAGGTCTACTGTAACAGGTGAGCAGATAACAGTTCTTAAAAGCAATAAAAGCAAATACCAAAGTGCACAGTTCAAAGGTGTGTGTCCTTACAAATAATCATAGTTAATCAAATTTAGAGAAAGATATATTTCCATCTGATAAAATGGCAGAATCAAAACATGAAGACACAGCATGATGGAAATGCCTGAAATAGTACAACAGAGAAGGCGAGTGGGGGCCACGGGGATGTGTTCTGGCAGGAAACAATTTCTCCATACTTTTGCATCATGGTGCCAGGAATGTGAATGTAGATGGTATCAGAGGCTGTCGCATGGTGAAGACCTTTGCAATGCTCACAAGACAAGTGGAACCCACACAGGTGCCTAGAGGCTGTGCCCAGATTCCAGCCAGAACACCTGTGCCAGCCCTGGGCATGTTCTGTTTCTCAGTGTTCTCCTCTATGGGGGACGATCTACTGGAAGTTTAATTTGAAGCAACAAACATGAAGTCCAAGTGATGTATGACTGTTTTCTTCTCTGGGGATAGGGGCTGAACCCTGACCCAGTGAAGTTGAGCACAAGGTGGGTTTTCTGTTTTGTGTGTTTTTCTGGTACCCTGGTCCTTCATAGGGAACTACATGTCCAGCTCAATTTTCCTTTCGATTTTGAGACAAAGTCCCAATAAGTCACTACATTGCTCAAGCTGGAGCCTGCCTCAGGCTAGCAGAGTGCTGATGTTGCTGGAGTCCCTGACAGTGAAATAAGGATCTTAACCCACTCCTTTATAGTGTATGCCATCTCGCTACTCCCAGTAGGCAAAAAGACTTTCCAGAATGCTAGTAGGAGGTAACCTCTCAGAGGTAGGCATAGGACATACTCAAGACCGGAGCACAGGTGCACAAATAAATGAGGCCCAGTACAGCTGGGAGCTGGGGGGCTTTTCTTTGTTTGGGGAAGTGGAAATCTATGGAATCTGATAATCTACAGTAGGAGACACTGGCCCACCTCAAGTGAGGTAATGGTCTGTTCCTAGGAGAGAAGCCAAATGGTCATCCATTCCTGGATGGAAGACAAATATTTGCAAGTAAAAGGGAAGGAGCAGGCTGACCTGCACCTCAAAGGAAGTTGCTCAGGTCTGCAGTTTTGGGACAAAGAAGAAAAGTAAATAACCTGGGTTTGTGAACTTGGTGGCATGGATCTGTAACCCCAGAGCTCAGCAGGCTGAAGCAGGAGGCTTACCAAAACTTTGAGCCCAGTCGGAACTACACACCGAGACCCCATCTTAAAACAACAATGAAAACCAAACACATGTTAGGCTTGAGTCCTGAAGTTGCAGTTTTTCTTCAAAGTATAATTTATTAAAATCTCAATTTCCTCATCCTCTTGCTGCCCAGCTTTACCTCTTCTATCCTACCTCGCTGGGACTACAACTGCATGCTGTCACACACACCTTCTTTGTTTGTGAGGCCTTTTAAAGAATCAAGGGTTGTAGACAGAGCTCACTAATAGAGCATGTTCTTGGCTGGAAGAGCCCCGAGTTTGGTCTTCTGTCCTTGAAATAAAATAAGACTCATCAGCTTTTTCAGAAGGAAGAAGACAAAATGTTAAAAAGCATTTTTTTTTTTTTTCCCATGACTGAGGTATGCTTTATTAAAGATTTAGCCGCTGGCTTGGACTCTCTGAGAAACAACCCACAGCAGTAAGAGAAATAAGAATCACTTTACATTCACTGATCTGAACCCAGGATTTGCTCTGGACAACTCTGCTTCTAAATTTCTCTATTCAGTCACATTAGGGGCCTGAAGCTTCTCAGCATACCAGTCAGTATCCAAGGAGACACCACCATGAAGCAATTGAAAGCAGCAACTATCATCCAGCGTTAACGACTTCCAGTCTAAGAATAGCTAATGTCTTTATAGAAAAGGTAGTCACTGTCACAGCATAGGAAGGAAGAGGGGATATGCAAAGAAGTTTTTTAAATCCCTGGCACGTGCACAAAATCCATCTATCCACGAAGCCCTGTACTCTAGTGAGAACACTTGGAGATTTCTGATAGGATGACCTGGAGGTAAAGTCAGTGTGTGAATGGCTAGATAATTACAATTACAATTATCTCTAGACAACCTAATTAGCTCTGTTTGAGACATCGAATCCTCAGTACTATTCTCTTCTCACAGTGTTGGTCTCTCTCTCTCTCTCTCTCTCTCTCTCTCTCTCTCTCTCTCTCTCTGGCCCCATTTTCTTCTTGTAGTTACCCGGGCTAGCTCTTCTCTGTTTTCAAGCATATATGGCCTTACAATAATACCTCAGGTACCTGAAACTCGGCTTCAAGAAACCTCAACTTTGATAAATACCTGGTAACTGGGAAATTGTAAAGAAACAAAGTGAAGCAGAACAAAACAAGAAAATATGGCATAGGTTAGCAGCAGGGGTATAGCTCAGTGGTAGAATATATGCTTAGCCTGTAGGAGGTCCTGGGTTCAACGTTCTTCAATAACACCACCCCAGAAAAAGACAAAGAACAGCAAAAGAGGGGTTCGGTGGCACACACCTTTAATCCCAGGACTCTCAAAGGCTGAAGCAGGATGCCAAGTTCTAGCCCAGCCTGGGCAATTTATCAACTTAGTAATCCCAGAATCTCAAAATTAAAAAAAATAAATAAATAAAGGGCTTAGAATAGAGCTTAGTCCCAAAGCTTTGAGTTCAATTTCAGTAACACCCCCCAACACACACACACACACACACACACACACACACACACACACACACACACACAGTCTAGGAACTGATAAATGTGCTAACTCTGAATTCTAACTCACAAGTTCATTTTCTCATATTGTGTCCAAGTTTATAAGGTGTCTTTAATAGAAACACATAGAAGCATTGTATCAGAAATGTTTGTTGTTTGAAGATACAAAGATGGATAAAGTATCTTTAAGCCATGCACAGTTCTGGGCTGGATGTGAGGTCATGGCAAGCTTGAACTACATAGTGAAACCCTTTCAAAAAAAGAAGGAAGGAAGGAAGGAAGGAAAGGAAAGGAAAGGAAAGGAAAGGAAAGGAAGATACAGTTCTGATGATATTAGCTAATCTGGTTTGTAACCATGGTACAACAAAATAAGCAAGTGGAATTAAGAAAAACTCCCACCAATAGGTATGCCAGTAGTAGCAACATGAAAACTTTCTGTCTTTCATTTCTTCCTTTCTTTTCCTTCTGTCACTCTAACCAGGGCCTCAGATATGCTAAGAAAGCAAGAATACACTCTAGCACTGAACTCCAGCCTCCGACTGCCTCAATTCTTTCTTCCTTTTTTGAATTATTAATTCATATTCATTGTAATGATTAGTGGGTTTCTCTGTGGCCTTTCCATACACACATATACTGTAATATGTCACTGTCTCATGTCCTCTCCTTTCTCCTCTATTAGTCTCTCTTTTCATTGTCTAATTTTTAGTTTAGTTTTGTTTGTTTTTATTTATTTTCTTAATGTATTTAGTACAGGGTCTACTGGGTCTCACTACACAGCTCAGTCTTGCAGTGATCCTCCTGTTTTCAGCCTCCCAAGCTCTGGGATTACAGGCACGTGCCACCCTACCTAGTCTCATTCACTCTCTCAGTGCAACCCCCCAAGGTGGCATAGTATACCTGGGATCAAACCCAGTACCTGCATCCGCCTAAGCAGGTGCTTTAATCTTCTGGGCTCTCGGGCCAGCCTTTGTTTTTACTTTTTTTGAGGTACAGTCACACTGTGCAGTTCAGACTGCTTTTGAATTCACTGTCTTGCCTAGACTGGTCATGAACCTGCGGCAATCCTCCTGCCTCAGCCTCCCTAATGCAGGGGTGTAACACCTGTCTCGCCAGTCCTCTTTTCAAATTGTCACCTTTTTTTTGGGGGGGGGGTTGGCTTCGTCTTTAGTTTCTGCATAGGAGAAAAATCCTCTAATCCTTGCTCCTCTGACTGTCTTACTTCGAGTAATGTGACAATGTCCAGTTCCACCCATTTTTCTGCAAGGACATAATGTCATTTTTCTAGACATGGGAGAATAAGAATGCATTCACTGTATACACTGCCTTTATTTTATCCATTCATTTGTGAATGCTGCTCATACTTTTGTACCACAGCCGGGCTATATGACTCCCAGAAGTGAGTTAGAGTACTACTGCATAGGCTTCCATCATTTAGAACCACATATTTGAGAGGTCATTTGGCTTAGTCAAATTAGAACCCTCTGGAAGGAATAATGCAAATTTGGTGACAGAAGGAAAGTCACCTCAGCTCCTCCCTCCCCCTCACCCCTCCCCCTCACCCCTAAAGATGCTTCACCTTTGTCAGGAGGCTGACAAGGACTTTAGAGGAACATTTGACTATTTTGGTAAGTAGCTGAGAAAGGCCTTCGGAGGAGGGTGTCTGCTTCTAGAATTCTCTCTGCAGTCCCTAGCTAGGCTTTCTCCAAACTTGAATTCAGAATGCATGTGACACTTCTGAGGCTGTTCCCTAAACTCTTTCTCTCACTTTTCATCATTTTTCAATTTTTAACTGGACCAACTCTTCAAGCCCACCCTAACTGGGGGCTGTGACCCCAGAAATGCTGGGAGATTGTGAGGCTTTTCTGTGTCTCTCAAGATACCTCTTCTTTCCTTCTTCTTCTGCTTCTTCCTCTCCTTTTCCTGCTCCTCCTCCTGCTGCTCCTCCTCCTTCTTCTACTATGGTACTGGGAGTGAACTTGAAAGCCCTCCAATGAACTACATCCCCAGCCCTTTGTGAATTTCATATTTTGAGACAGGGTTCTACTAAATTGCTAAATTGTCCAGCCTGGATTAAAACATGTCATTGTCCTGCTTTACTTTTTCGGAGTGCTGAGATTACAGGTTATCCCACCCGTGTCAGGTAAAGACACCCTTGTCTTAGTAATTCCTGTCTCGGAACTTTTACTTTTAATCCGACCTTTATTACCCCTTATCACATTGCATTGTAATTAAAATACTTTGCCGGGTTTGACTAGACACATCTCAGGGAGCCCAGCGCTGTGTTCACAGCTGTGTCTTCAGTGCTTGCAACTGAGAAACTAAAGCAGTATTTATAAAATGAATGGTCACTTATAAAAATAATTTACCAAAAAAGAAATCCACAGGGAGTTCATTAGGTGGCTGTATCTGAGGGCAACTGATTTTTTTTTTTTTTTTTTCCTTTTTCTTTTGAGTCAGGGTATTGCTATGCAGTTCAGGCTAGCCTTTCGCTCAATTTCTGTAGCCCAGGCTGGTCTGGAACTTGCACTGATCCTCCTGCCTCAGCCTCCCAAGTTCTGGGATTACAGGCGTGGGCCACCACATCTGGCTCCTGAGGGCAACTGAATTTTAAGAACGCACAACTAAAGTTGGAGCTTGTGAATATCCATCGCTTAATCATTGCTTCATCAATGTTGATTTAAGGTACCGGGTTTGGTTGAAGACTGGGACATGGCAGCATCCGGCCAGAGTTGCTTGGTGACCCTCAGAGAAACCGCATCCCATGGGCAGGCTCCATTATCTCCCCACAGGGCAGCTGAAGGCAAGGACGTCCTTGAAACCAAGCTGAACGCTCAGAACCACCGAGGCCCGGTACCAGGCCTCAGGGACTACCCACTGGTAATCAATGCAAGTAAATTGAATTAAGGTAAAAATAAACAAACAAGCAAACATATAAAATGTATTGTTCCTTCATCTAGAGAACTTTGAAACGGTGATCAGATTCAGCTGTAGCCTTCCGACACAACACACCCCATTGCTGTTGCAAAGCCAACCTGAAGGGTGACCCAGAACTGTATCTCAGTGTGGACCAGGTCGACCCAGCGAAGTTCAGACAGGTGCAGAAGAGTTGGAAGTGGGCACTTTGGCGGCCTGCAGGGAAGTAACTGCGGGGCTGCGAGCGAGGGCGCTGGGGCTCCTGAAGGTGACCTAGCCTGGGCCGCGGGCAAGGCGGCGCGCTCTGGAGCTCTCGTCCTTGCAGGGGATTGAGCGAGCCGGGGGGAGGGGCAGGTGGCTCGGGTTTCCAATCACAATGGAGAAACCTTAGAGGCTGCGGAGGGGGTGGGGCGCCGCCTTCCCCGCTCCTCCCGCAGGTCCCGCCGCAGACGCTGGCATCTCCGCGGCGGTCGTGGCAGCGCTCTTCGGGGCCTCCTCCTACAGGGTAGGTGAATCTGTGCCCAAGACCCCGATTCCTGCCTCGGGGGCAGGCTGGCTGGTCGTAGGTGGGGCCCTGACCGTGCGGCGAGTCAGGAAGGAAGACCGAGGAGTCAGCACCTTCTGGGGCCTCTGGCCCTTAGCATCCCGGCGGGCCCTGCCTTGCCCTCACCGTTCCCCGGCTCGGGCTGCAGAAGGCCGGGAGCCGCAGCCGCATCGGGGGTTTTCGCCGCACCGCGGCAGGCAGGCTTAGACCCGGGTATGCTTTTACTCCGGGGAGAGACTTGTTGCATTGACAGCGAGAACCAGGTTCTACACGCCCTTGATGGCTTCCAGGCGCTCACGGAGCCCCCGGGGCGCCCGCGGGAGCAGGGTCCGCTCCCGAGAAGCTAGGGAGAGTACGCATGCAGGGAGAGGGCGAGGCCGGCCGGCCTTGAGCCTGCATTTTCGGGGTGACCTTCGAGGATGCGCCCGAGCGGGCTGGCCTGGGCGGGAGGCTTTAGCCGCAGCGCAAGTTGGCTGCAGCCTTAGGCAGCCGGCCTGGAGCCCGGTGGTGCTGTGCTGGCCTTTATCTGGATGCTCCGCTGCTTCCTTTGCTCTGCCAGCCCCGACTGCTTGGCGTGAGAAAGGCCTAGACTCGTTCCCAGAGACCTTAATCGAGGAGATCTGTGCTTGCCGTCTGCCCTCGTGACCTGCTGCGGCCCGCGCCTTGCAGGAAGAGGTGACTCTGGTTGTCTGTGGGCCTTCAGCCCCGCTGCTGTCTGCCTGCAGGCTCTGGCTTGTACTGGAGAGGAGCAGAGACGCTATTTATTTTTTGTGGTTCTGGGGGTTGATCCCAGAGCCCTCACCTTGAGCCAACCCTTTTTGATTTTTTTTTTTTTTTTTTTTTTTTTTTTTTTTTTTTTTTTTTTTTTTGAGTATTGCTAAGTCACCACGTTGTCCAGGTTGGGCTTGAATTTATGATCCTCCTGCCTCTGCCTCCCAAGTGCTGGGATTACAGGCGTGCTCCTCCATGCCCAACCCTCTGGGCTATAATAGGGACTCTTGGTCTCCTGATGGTCCCCAGGAGGTTCCCAGGAGGAAGAGAGGATTTAGAAAAGAAAGACTAGATAATACCTGAGGTCAGGTGGAGGCCTGTTTGCCTAATTGGCAAGTAGACCCAAAGAAAAACAGTAGGAATATTTATTTATACCCTGGCAAGATTGGTGTCAGGAGACACAAGGTTGCCTAGCAACTAATATCAGAAATTGTCTGGGCAGGTTGCTTCTTTCTAGGCTGAGGTAGTTTGAACATTTTAGACACTGTGGCCTTGTCCTGCCCTCCCATATATATGACCTATTTCCGGTTTCAGCCTCTTCCAATGGGCTGGGTTTTTTTTTTTCTCCAGTTTATTGTTATTCGTTTTCTACTCAACCAACACTGGTTGGCCACTCAACCAAATAGAATGCAAACCATTTCTTTCTCATAAAGGAAAAATTTTTAAAGTGCACTTTTTCTCCAAAGATCTAAAAGAATCCATATTGGATAGACCCTCAAAATTGTGGCTTCTGAACTTCCCCAAGCCTGTTAGATCTGTTAGAAAAACTTATCTGTGTTTATACTAGAGACTAATTATGGATTTTTGTCCTCCATTACTTCCCAAGACTGGGCCCTATATCTAAAGATCTTAAACCAATTAACAAAAAATACATGGGTGGGGGGTGTTATGCATCTGAAACTGAGTTCAACAAGAAGAGATGTAGAATTCATCTGATTCTGCTCAAAACGCAGGTCATACTTGAACTCCACTTTAAGGTCGTCATTTGTGAGACCCTTTGGTGACAATGTGTCTTTTCTCTGTAGGGTCCAGCAGAGAACTGTAAGTATGATATGCATAATAATCTCTTTTCAATTTAGTCCTAACCGACTTGAGAAAATGTTGTTACAAGTTGTCTCAAAGTCAGTCTTCCTGGCTATTATTATACAGTTACTGTGCCAGTAAGGTTACTTAGTCTGTAGCAGATTGGAAACAAGACTAAGATTAGGCTGAAAGACTCAGTTTGAAATAGGTACAGCGTACCTCAGATTTAACTGTCTCCTATCAAAAGTAAAAAAACAAAACAAACAAACAAAAAAAAAAAACCAGCTAAGAATACAGGACCCTAGGAGGCTGAGGCAAGAGTCTCCCAGGTTTGAGCCCAGTCTTGCAACTGAAATCGCCAGTCAAAATAAAAAGCATTGGGGTGAGAGTTTGAAAGCCCTGGGATCCATCCCCAGTACTGGTGGCCAAAAAGGACTTATTTGTGGCCCATTCCCTGTCTGTTTAGAAGGTGGGACAATATATTTTATGTACTATGTTGCCATGGAATTAATGTTCATTTCAGTAAATTTTGCCTTTTTTTCAGTTAGCTCATAATTAATCTGATGGCATAGAAAAAATATATGTGTCACTACAGAAAATGTTTTACAACAGATTTGCATTTTAAAAAAATAGTTTACAAAGCCGGGCGTGGTGGTACAAGTCTGTAATCCCAGCACTTGGGAGGCTGAGGCAGGAGGATCACTGTGAGTTTGAGACCAGCCTGGGCCACAAAAGTGAGCTCAAGGCCAGCCTGAACTGCAGTGAGACCCTGTCTCAAAAAGCCAAAAAAAAAAAAAAAAAAAAAAAAGTTTACATAATTTTGGATGATTGGGGGAAAAAAAACTGATTGAAAGATTTATTCTCTTAATGTGATCCCCTGAAAAGAAAATATGTTAGCTATCTGCCACTGTCTAAGAAGTTTCCAAGGTACAATGGAGGAAATTCAGATTAATATTTTTGTAGATTCTGCACAAATTATATTCATTGCTCTGTTGTCATCAGGTATTTATTAACCATGCACTATATATTTAGTACCCTGTGACATACTTTATGTGAGAGTTACAAGTGAAAGAACCAGTTTGATCTTTCAAAAGTAATAGCAACCATTTGTGGCAGGAACTATATTCAAAATTGCCATGTGTTTTGACCAAGCTTCAAGTAGGTTAATAAGTTTATATAATTGCATATATGTATTTGTTTCGAGAGGTTAATAAATAAATTAACTTATTTAAATATAAATATACATGCCTCTTATCCAGTACATAAATGGTTACAACAAAAATGGTAGTAAGACCAATGCTTTGCCTGTTATCTCACACACTGGGGAAGCTGAGGCAGGAGACCCTGTCTCAGAATAGAAGTAGGGTCTTGGCAATGTGGCTCCATGGTAAGGTACTAGATCCAATCTCCAGCAGCCCCAATTGAGAGAAAGGAAACCAGAAAGAAAGAGAAGCAGTTAAAAAGGAAAAGAAGACTAGTGATTGCAACTTGCTCGAATGGGATTTGAGGCCAGTGTTCTTAAGAGGCTGCATGAAAGTTTTTCCCTTCATTAAATCTTTCTTTAAAAGGGTCTCATGATTCCTTAGGGTCCATTTGGACTCTATCATGAGTTTCATTTGAACTGCAGTTCAGAGTTGCAGGGGTGACAGCTGAGATGGTTCTCGTTGGAATTCTAAGTGTGGACATGGGTGTGATACTCTGATTCTTTTCTCACAGTGTAGAATGGCAACCCTTAAGGAGAAGCTCATCGCCCCCGTTGTGGAAGAGGATACCGGGGTGCCAAACAACAAGATCACCGTAGTGGGTGTGGGTCAAGTTGGTATGGCCTGTGCTATCAGCATTCTGGGAAAGGTACGTTTCGAGAGTACTTTTTAAAAACTTCATTTGAGATAGGGTCTTGCTCTAAAGTTCAGGCTGGCCCTGCGCTCATGTTGTAGCCCAGGCTGGTCTCAAACTTGAACGATCCTCCTATATCAGCCTTTGAGAATACTAAGGGAGTTCCATTCTACCCTTTTGACCATGATAGAGTTACTATATTCTGAGAACATCATATTATTACAGCAATATTGGATAGTACATATATGGTATTCACATTAGAAATGTTTGTGCTGTTATAGAGCTTTCCTTTGTACTTGTTTTGACCTCAATCCAAGGTTTTATGTTTTATATTCTTTTTTTTTTTTTTTTTTTCATATTGGGAATTGAACTCAGGACCTTGGACTTTCCAGGCAGGTCTTATGCTGCTGAAGTATCTCCCCAGCCCTCTATTTTATACTCTTATCATGTTAGATTACATTTCTTAAGTCTTGAAATGTTAGCTACTTTTTTTTGTTTGTTTGTTTTCTTAGCCATGTTGGGAATTGAATCCAGGGCCTCTATCCAGTATGCTGAACCAGTACTCCACCCCCAGCTACACCCTCTCCCCAACCCAGCCCCTCCTTGTCTTACGTCATTGACACTTTCCTATCATCTATGTCATTCTTATAGACTTCCTTCTATTTATGTTAGTCTGAAATTTCAGAGTAATTTAGTTTAGGTTAAATTTGGGGAGTGGGATTAAAACCAGCTTTTTGGCGAATAGCATCAGGAGGCACATGATGTTCAGGTAACGTCACTGCTGGATGTGCTGAAATTAATTCCACGGATAGACAGGTGACTGTATTACTTCCTCTAAGGAGTAATCGGTGCAGTGAATTTTGAGGTTGTGAAAATATCCTACTGTTCCTCCCACTCCGTCAACTATAGTTTCATTTTGAAATGACTCCAAAGCCGGGCGTGGTGGCGCAGGCCTGTAATCCCAGCACTTGGGAGGCTGAGACAGGAGGATCGGTGTGAGTTCGAGACCAGCCTGGGCTACAAAAGTGAGCTCAAGGCCAGCCTGAACTGCAGAGCAAGACCTTGTCTCAAAAAGACAAAAAAAAAAAAAGAAATGACTCCAAAGCTACAGAAAATTTGCAAGAATATTAAAGATACTGTAACTTCCGTATACAGATTCCATCTTTTTTCTAATCATCTGAGAATAAGTTGCAGACTTATTCTCTGCAACTACTTCTAAGTCCTTTGAAAAACATTTGCTAAGCATAGAATGTACTCTCGAATAATAGAGACGGTTCTCAACATGAATGTTGATGCTGCCACCATGCCATGGTCACTGTCTACTTCTCAAGGTTTTATCTCCCCCGGGACTTTGGGCCTGACTCATATATAACCCTTGGAGTTCAGATACAGTTTTCTTTGGTTCCCAGGGACTTCTGAGCAAAGGAAACCCTCTTCTTATTTGCTGCACTGAATGGATTCCTTTTTCCAAATGTAGGAAGATAAAAAGGACAGCAAGCTCAGCTCTGCCCTCATTGGAGCACACTGTCCTCTTTGTGTCACATGTGGACGCTGCCTGGGCAACTCCTAGACAAATGCACTTCTGTTTGAAATTTTTTTTTCATTCTAAGAATTGAACCCAAGGCCTTCTGCATGCTAGACAAGTTTCTACCTCTGAGCCATACTGCCAGATCTTGAGAGTTTAGCTGTAAGGAAATGAGTTCTGAATCTTTACTGAGAAACACTTATTAAATCAACCAAAAGATAAAGTGTGCAGTACTGGGAGTGGAAACCGTGGCTTTGTGTGTGATAGGCAAGCATTCTACTGCTATGCTGTATCCCTGGCCCTTTTTGAAATTTGCTTTTGTTTTGAGACAGGGTCATGCTTCAGTTGTCTGGGTTGGCCTTGAACTTTTAACCTTCCTGCCTCAAACTACTGAGTTATCTAGGATTATAGGAATGTGACACTTGAAAGGAGGCCTGGCCTTGCAAGCTTTAACTGTCTAGTTCAGTTGCTTATAATTTCAAGTAGCTGCTTCTCAAAGTATGAGGAATTTAATCACAATATAGTATTCCCTATTCCAGTAAAAACGAATATTTACATTTCTTTTTAAAAAGCTATATGGAACATATACTGTGTTCAAAGTACTTTAAATAAAATGTTTCATTTGAAACAATCCAAACATTAGAACTCTTCAGATTTTTGTTTTAGGTAAGGTTGCTAAGGCTTAAGGAACCCCAGAGCCCATCCAAGCTCCTTCAGCTGGTAATGCTAAGAACTCTATGTACAGATTGCAAGGATAAATCCTTAAAGGTCAAATGTTAATTCTGCCTCAATGCATCGGACTTCCCTACCTGCAGAATACTGTAGCTGTATTGACAGCACAGTGCCCAGGGAATACAGTGACTGGTGATCCTACTGGCTGTCAGAATTGTAGCTCCTTACTGCTCTCTAGCGTCACCACCAGAGAGTATCTTACTGCCTACCACTAGGTCAGGACAAGGGCAAAATACAAAAGAGAGCAACAGAAGGAGAAAACTGGAAACAAAGCTTATGTAAATAGGGAGAGAGGAGTTGAAGGGAAGGGAAAGAAAGAATCGAGATATAGCATGTGTAGATGTGTAGATACAAATTCCTGATGATAAATGAGATCATTATGTATACCTAAAATGTACCAATAGCCACTTCTTGTCTCTTAGCTAGAATCAAGTATAAAATGAACCAATAAAAATTTTAAAAGAATATAAAAAAAGAAGACAAATTTGTGTGTGTGTGGTACTGCGAATTGAACTCTGAACCTTGTGCATGCTAAGCAAGCCTTCTACCACTGAGCTACAGACCCAGCTCAGGGAGACAGAATTGGAAAACAGATCCAAAAGCAGAGTTCAAATTGTGCTTCTGATTGGATGCCTATTTTCCACCATCACCAACTCAAAATTTTAAGTCAAGCCACGGTAAGATGGGGACCAGATGCCCTTTAAGCCCAGGACTTTGAAAGTGAAACATAGTGACTCTAATATCTTATTTCCTATGCCAGTATGCAAGCTGTCAAACATAAAAACGTGCTCATGCAATACTAGCTGTGCCCTTAGTCACGTGTTTGCGAATTTCTCCGTTTATTCCTCCCTAAAACCTATTGTCTAGTGGTGTTATCTCTGTATTATGTTGGGAAGAAAAAACATTCATAAGGATTAAGCAGCTTGGTTAAGATCGCAGTGACGACCAAACCTCAGGTGTGACCTTTCTGAGCCCATAACTGGTGCGTTTTAGAGGACACGCACTGCCGGCTTACCAAAAGTGGTCAGGTAGCGGATCACAGATTAAGGGACGAAGGCGTACGCCCTCTCCAGACTGCATTTAGAAGATGTTAATGTTCTTTTCCTGCTTTCACCCACGTACCACACCCCTGTTGCTTATGTAACAGCTGTAGGGCAGCGCTTTCTTAAAGTGGGGTTGACTCCTTGTTGTTCAGTGCAAAAAGGTCTTGGTCTTCCTGATGCTTTCAGGGCGCTGCCGCCACCAGACATTATGTCGCTGTGTTAATTTAGTTCCCCTGTACATTCCATGAGCCTAGGGTCTCGCCAAGCAGTTCAGACTCATAGCGATCTTCCTGTTTCAGCCTCCTCAGCACTGGGATTATTGGCATCACCATCATGCCTGGTTTCAGTGGCCCACGGGCAGGACCAACACTGCCTGGGGTGTTGGGGATCAAACCCCAGTCCTTGTGCTTGCCAGGCAGGCGCTTAAACCACTTAGCTATCTTCCTGATCCTCTGCGCTCTGTTCTTGATGAGCACAATAATGTCGGGCATGCTCAGGAGTAATAATGCATTAAACTAAGGGAAACTCCTCTTAATGCTGATGAATGGTACTTGTACTTCGTCAGTTCACCTTTTCATGGCTTCTCCTGCCTTATATGCAATGCGTCCATTTGTATGCCAACCTCATCATGTGGACAGGGGCAGGTCTTCCCAGCAAGATTAACATAAAACCTTACCCTCTGTTGACCCACTGTTTCAGTTTGAGTGTCTTTTTATTTGGCTTGGTTTGGTTTTTGAGGCACGGTCTCACTTCAGTGTGTAGCGCTTGCTGGCCTTGAATCGTGATGCTCTTACCTCAGCCTCCTGAGTGTTAGGATCCCACGTGGATACTGTTGCCATGGGCTTCAGTGTCTTGTCTTTCCTCCACTGGGCTGTAGTCGCTGTTCTTGGGTTGTGGGCAAGGCAGCAGTGTTGTAAATTACTTTTGCAGTGTTGGGCCCATTGACTTAAGAATGATCCGCACTGGCAGGATGGCACATACTTGCAATCCCAGAGCATGGGAGGCTGCAGCAGGAGCATCAGTGCCAGTTTGAAGACCTGACCGATGTAGCAAGGCCTGGCCTCAAATTATACCCCTCGGAAATCCTGCTACACAGTTAAAATATGTGTGTGAGGATAAATTGGTGAACAATCTAGAAGCCCAAAGTAAACCAACACTGTATTCATAATAAGGTATAAATGACCTGTTGAAGAGGAAGAAAAACAATTTTAAAAAATTCTTGGAAGTAATGGTGCTTGTCCAGCTGGTTAATTATTTGGAAAAGAAATTATACATCCCCCCACACACACACACACACAAAGTTTCATATAGGATAGAAACTTGAGTTTAAAAATATAACCAATAAATATTAAGACATCAGTGTCAGGTATATCCTATATCTGGTCCCCGGGAAATGGGTTTGAGATTTTTTTTAAAGAATTTTTTAATTTTATTTATTTATTTTTTTCTTGTTTTAGAACCTTCATTTGTTTATTCACTCATTTTTATGGCTGGCTCAGCCCACCCTGAGGGCAGGGCGGGCGCAGCATGTGGTGCCAGGGATTAAACCGCGGTCCCTGAAGCCACCCAAGCCTTCCCAAGCAGGCGCTCTAGACCACTGAGCCATCCCGCCGGACCCCGGGTTTGAGATTAAAAACCATTTTTGTAGAGATTAAATAAGATTTCAAGGGTGATATTTTCTTCTTCTAACTGACCTCATTTCTTAATGAGATTACTGCTTTTGCTATTAATCTAAACCTTGTAATTTTAAGCAAATTTTGATATGCTAAACAGCATAAGTAAAATAGATACATGGGAAATTCATGACCCATAAAATATGTGAGTATAGAGGCAGATTTAAGGCAAAGAACAACAGCATGAATACTTCTCAAGCATCTTTTATGTATGTCCCTCTATCCTTGGAGGACATCTGATCATGCAGATCAAACTAAATTCAGCACTGTAATTTTTTTAAAGTGTTGGATCGTTTCCTTCCCAGTCAGCTAAATATGCACTTCTCAGCCAATTCCTCACTCCCACTGCAAACAGAAGCAGGATCTGAGATCCACTAACATCCTTTTCTACTTAAGCACCAAGTGGAGCTGTTCTGTTGTCCTACTGTAACATGTGGTGTTGCTAAAATAAGACGGATTGGTATCTCTAGGGCTTGGCACCTTCACACATTGCTGGAATTATTTTTAAGTGACATTGTATTCATTTTGGACTTCAGTACAAAGGAGGATTGTGTGTGATCTTATCAAAGATTGGAAAGGAACACTCGGGTTTTAAAAATGTCAAAATGTGTTTCAGTAGAAATGAATCAAAATGAATGCCCGTATTTGATAGTTAATGTTAGGTATAGACCCACACAATCAAATGGGCCAGGCATTCTGGCATTCTGACTTGAATAGAAGCTTTATTGGGGGCAGCAAGCAGGCTGGCTGTCCAGTGCACCAGGAGAGCAGTGAATAAAGCGGGGACAGGAGACTTTATAGGATCTTTAGATATAGACTTTATAGGGTGATCATGGCTGGAACAGCTGAGGGAGAGCTAATCTTGGCAGGCCACCTGGTCTGTGGGAGACCTTTCATGTTAACAAAGGAGAGTTTTATGGTTGCTTGCCCAGGTCAAAGTCAGGTGGACCTGTTCTGTGGTTTGGGGTTTGGTTCTGTGTGGGGCCAAGGGGGAGAGAGTTTGGGAGCAGACTGACTGGAAAACCAAGGGAGAAAGTGTGGGGGCAAGATGCCTAAGAAACTTTGAATCCTGACCTATTTAGTTAATACCTGGAATCTTTGGGCACTTGGCATGAGGATTCCTATAGATACTGAAATCCAAGAATTCTTGAGTATATTATATAAAATAGTATGGTATTTACATACATACTATATATGTCCTCCTGTATACGTTAAATCATCTCAATTTTTTATAATGATTAGAACAGTCTACAAGCAGTATAACTGCGTGCTACAGTTGGGAAAATATCAAGAAAAGAAGTCTGTGCCTGTGTACCATAATTTGTAGTTTTCTTCAAAAAGTGTTTCTGGCCCCCTGAGGTTGGTTTAATGCATGAATGTGAATTAACCAGAGACAGAGGATTGAATGCTACATGGAAATACAAGAGTTTGTGAGTATTCTCGCTTGTAAGTTGGTCATTCCAAACACTTGCAAGTCCTGCAGTTCAACTAAAACACATTCAGTCCCAAGGAATCACTCAGTCTCAGAGAAGCCCTCTTAAGGGGCCTATTGTTAGTCATCTCTGGGCTAGCCAGCAACTCAGGATTCTGGCCACTGGGTCTGGGAGGGAAGCTGAAGTAGGTCAAGTTCTCCTCCTGGCTGTGTCTTCTCTCTGTTGCCCCTCCCCCTGCTGGCTTTGCCTCTCTCTGCCCCCACCAGTTCCACTTGATCCTTCAAAGTGCTTTGTGAGCCCAGCAACCCCCCTCATCATGGTCAACCCCATCCTTCTCAGTCCTGATCACATTGCTGTCTAGAGAGGAGGCCTTCACATTCATCGGACGGTGAATTCCAGTATTGATATATTACTGATTATGTTGTTAACAGCCCTAGAAAACCATAGAGGCAAAGCCTTAAGTAGTGTTGCCATGGGAAGGTTAACCAGTTTTTAAATTTGTAAATCACAAGCTTACATAATATAAAGAAATATCAAAGCCAAAAGATTATTCAGGCGCATTTATGTAGATAAGGCAGCCTCTTATAAGAAGAACAAGAGCTTGCTGAAGAACGTACCTGATCTCTACAAGGGAGATTTTGTTTTGCTTGTTTTTTCTTCCTACTACTACTATTTAAAGATTCAGAGAACATGTAAAGTTATAATTCTTAGACAAGAATAAATCATTGTATTTGTTGATTTATAGTTTGTTTTGGTGGGGGAGATAGAAAGCTGGGGATGACTAGAATTGAAAATGAGAACTGTGAGATTAGGAGAGAGTTAGAGGTGTAACTTGGGACTGATGAGAGGCACCGGTGCTAGACACAGCCATCCACAAGAACTTTCTTCCTTTCCCTGCCAAGACGTTTGAATTGGTGAAAGCCAGGCTCAGCCGGGCATGCTTTGTCAGTGGTTCCAGTCCTGGAAGTAAACTCACAGCCATGGTGATCTAAGCTACATCTGAAACTGACCTGGAGTGGTATCAGCATAACACTTCCCAGGGCTATTTTGGGTCTAGATCTACTCTGTGTCTCTCTCTGTGTCTCTGTCTCTGTCTCTCTGTCTCTGTCTTTCTGTGTGTGTCTGTCTCTATTTGTCTCTTTCTCTCTCTCTGTATGAAGATATGTACTCTGTCTCTGCTACTTTTTTTTTATTTTTACTTCTTTAAAATTTTGCTTTAGCCGGGCATGGTGGCGCACACCTGTAATTCCAGCACTTGGGAGGCTGAAGCAGGAGGATCAGTGCGAGTTCAAGACCAGCCTGGGCTACAAAAATGAGCTCAAGGCCAGCCTGAGCTGCATAGCGAGACCCTGTCTCAAAAAGACAAAAAAATAAAAATAAAAATAAAAATAAAAAAATAAATAAAAATTTTGTTTTAAACAGAGAAACAATAAAACAAAATTTCAAAACATGATAATAGGAGAGTAACAGTGATTAATATATGCATATTAATATCTCTAAATTAGTTAGCACAAGATGACAGGCATTTATTGCACCAAGTCCTTTTCATAAGAAAGCTACCTGTGCTTAAACACAGCTGCATCATGTTGGTAATTGAATCCTGGCTGAGTACCTAACTCCAAGTGAAGTTCTTAAGGATTTATCCAGTTGGTACTTAGCCATTGAAGAGGGCTTTTTTCACCTGGACTGCAAGCTTAGGGTACTCACCTCCACCTGCTTTTGTGTTCATAGTCTCTGGCTGATGAACTCGCCCTTGTGGATGTTTTGGAAGATAAACTCAAGGGAGAAATGATGGACCTGCAGCATGGAAGCTTGTTTCTTCAGACATCTAAAATTGTGGCAGATAAAGGTAGCTTTAATTTATTACTATTATTTGTGCATTTCTTTATTATGTGTAGTGCTAGATGTGGAGCCCGGGGCCTCGCACGTGCTAGGCCACATGCACACTACCGTTATGTTAAGTGTACTTTTGAAGTAAATAAAGTTCAAAATTTGGAAGTTATTTCAAGGCTATTCATCAAATGTTCACATCCTCTTGGGCTATAGTATTTTGCTTGTTTTTTAAGCAATCTTATTGAGATATGATACACAGAACAATTTTTTTAAAAACCAGGTGTTCATGCTTTTGGACTAGGGAGGTAGCTCAGTAGAATAAGTGCTTGCCTGGCAAGTGCAAGGGCCTGAGTTCAATCCTCGGTTCTGAAAAAAAAAAAGCGTTCATGCTCTATTTTAGTAATTTCAAACCCTATAAAATGTTCTTTAATTATAATTATTTCCCTTTTTTTACCTAAAAATCTATTCTTTCCCAATGACTTTCAACTTTTCATTCCTAGTATATTAATTTTACATTCTCTTCTGAATACCCAGTAACTTAGAAATGAATATATTAGCCAAAACTGACCCTAAGTATATATCATTAAGAGAAAATAACCCAGTGTTATGTATAGGGTGGCCTATTTTGTCATCTACGATGTTTTTTCTATGTGCCAGATTTCCTTCTAGAAACTTCTTAAGAGGCACACTGACTGGACATTTTCACACTGGAAACACAAGGGAAAGCTGATCAAGTAGCATGTTCCCCTCTGGTGCATTACTTTTCTGTTTCTAAAACACAGACTTTTGACGTATTTCTCTAAAAGACTTCCTGTCTTTTCATACAGGTTCTTTATACTCAAACCTCTGGCAGGCCCATTGCAGATTTTCATGATTTAGCACCACCTGCATTTCTACTTTTCTAAGCCTCCCCGATTTCTCATTTCCTGCCAGAAAATCAGAAAATAACTCGCCTCATCCTAGTACATTCCATGGTGGCAGGATCTTTTTTAACGAGGTGTAGTAGTTGGAGGGCCCTTAATAAACCAAAATCATAGCCACTCTTTATGGAGACAGTGACATTCCGAGGATACATTCTGAAGATGCTATGGGAAGTGTTTTCCACGTATTACCCAAGTTCCCCTTCCCAGTGGCCGATGAGGTGTGGATGTGAGAGAAGAGTGTTGGTGACTTCTTAGCGAAAGTCACATGGCCACCAGTTTATGTAACTCATCCATAAATGTTGCACATAATGAATGACTACATTAAGTCCTCAAGTATGTGTACAGGGGCCCACCATCCTGGAGGTTATGTTCCAGACACCTGGGAGATAAATGAAAATCAGCAAAGTAACATCATTATAGTTATTTTAGCATTTATCTATATCTTAAGGCTCTATAATTCTTCCCACACTCATAAACCTGTCCCACACTTTCACAAACATTTCAAATGTTCTTAACCATTTTATAAACTCATAAACCTATGTCATTTTAACAAGATATGTATATTGAATGGTATTGGGAAATCTTGAGATAGAGTGTGAGACCCATGATAAATAACTTAGATCAATATTTTTTGAAAACCTGTAAAACAGTAAGTCTGCATAAATTGAACTGTGAAATAGTGAGGGAGTGCTATACTTTGAAAAATGACAAATTTACAAAAAAAAAAAAGTTAGCTAGATAGGCAGATAGACAGACAGACAGATTCTTCAGGTAAACTCTTGACTCATTATTACAGTGTAAATAAACTTTCAAAACTTGACAATCAGAACTCTAAGGTTTTAGTTTCTGACCAAAAACAAAACACCTTTCTTCTCCATAGATTTATTTAGCATTCTATGCCTGAGCACAACTTAAAACTGATTTTTATTATCATTTTGTACCTGTTCTTTCATTTTTCTAAATTAACACAAATTGATTTTTTAAAAATTTTTGTTGAAAGTCTGCCTATTGGATTTCAGACTCACCGTGTTTTAATTTATTATTGAAAAATCCAGTGAATTTTTTAGCCACACACATTAATTTAAGGTCATTTTTCCCGAGTTTTCTTTTCTTTCTTCTTCTTCTTTTTTTTTTTTTTTTTTTTTTATGGTACTGGGAATTAAACTCAGGACCCTGTGTTTGCCACGCAAGCACGTATTCTACTGAGCTACGTCCCTGCCCTTCTGAATTCACTTTCTGAGCCAATTTTAATTGGATTACATCACCGTAGCTCAATGAATAATAATAAAAAAGTAGCTGCAGGCGTAGTCAAATTCAGAATCATTTCATATGGAAAACTATGTATTGCAATACTTAGGACTGAACCCAAAGCCTTTGCAATTAGTTGTATCTTCGTCCTATTTTTATTTTAGTTTTTATTTTGAGACAGGTTTCCCCTCAGTCATCCAGGCTGGGCTCAAATTTGCAGCAGTCCTGCTTCAACATCTGTGGAATGTTGGGATTACAGGCCCAGCAAAAACTTCATAGGGGTTCTAGAAACTCATTTAATGTCAGACTGTAGAGCACCTTGAATGTGGCATTTTTTTTTTTTTTTTTTTGATGAAAAGTTATAGCTAATCCCCTCCCCCTATTGTTTTCAAGATTACTCTGTAACTGCCAACTCAAAGATTGTGGTGGTGACCGCCGGAGTACGTCAGCAAGAAGGGGAGAGTCGCCTGAATTTGGTGCAGAGAAACGTGAACGTGTTCAAGTTCATTATTCCTCAGATCGTCAAGTACAGCCCTGACTGTATCATCATCGTGGTTTCCAACCCGGGTATTACTTATGCAGTACTTCCTGTCTCAATGTTGGGGGCCCTTTTATTGTTATTTCAGACTTAAAAATAGCTAACAGAAGTGTTCCTGTGTCTTCTGTTCGCTAACAGTAGAAAGGCAGAATTCACAAGGCAAAGTGGTAAGCTTCCACACTAAATGTTCAAAATGCGGGGTTAGTTTTGTGTAGTGAAACTTCATCCTTTTGTCTTAGCTGAGTGTTTTAGAATCTAAGGATGTTTGCCTTGGAGTTTGTGGTCTTTTGGAGACAGGATCTCATGACATAGGCCAGGCTGGTCTTGAACTCGAAACGATCCTCCTGCCTCAACTTCCTGAGTGCTAGAATTACAGGGCATGGGCTACTCTACATGGTTTACTTCTTTCTTTAAGGTTATTTTAGGAAAGAATATGAAGGGAATGAGTCATTTGAACATGACTTCAATTTATAAGAACAATTTTAACATGTTTTCTGGAAAACCCATTCTAGCATCCTTGTCTCTAAATTCTTTAAACTGAGTTTGACTGAATTTGAAAAGAGTTTGAAAACATTACAGATTGATTTGGCTTTTTTTGCTTTTTTTTTTTTTTTTTTTTTTTTTTTTTTTTTTTTTTTTTTTTTTTTTTTTTTTTTTTTTTTTTTTTTTTTTTGTATTTTAGGCAAGGGTCTACAGGATTTTCAGGGTCTCACTCCTAGGTTGGACTTGCCTGTTTACAGCCTCCCAGGAGCTTAGTGCGCCCTGGGGGTGGGGCCAGCACAGCCGACCTGGGGATGGAGCCAGGGCCCCTGTGCCTGCGAGCCGGGGCCCCTTTGCCTGCTTGTAGGTGCTTTAAACCACTGAGCTATTTGGCTGGCTCCAATTTGGTTTTAACAGCAAAAACAGATTGTGTTGACAGACAAAAGCTGCTAATACCAAATGTGACATGAAGGCTGCTGTCCGTGCTGAATACATCTGCAGAAGAAACATTCACATTTATTACTGGAAACAGTGCTACTTCTTTATAGCTCTGTGAATTGAAAATCACAGGAGGCTATCGCTGGGGACTCAGCTCCCATGTGGAACCCCAGTGGATTCTGCTAAAAGTCAAAGTGGAGTCATTCATGCCAAGGTTCCATACCGGCATATGGCAGCTAAGCCCTATATCTGCCAGGGTAAAACAGGACTAAGGAGCTCTCAACAGAATTTCTCTAGAGGGCCAGCACCAGTTGGCATGCTGCTTAACCGTTACCCAGCAGAAGTTTTCTGAAATGACTCAGTATGAACCTGTTGTTTTCTAATATTAAAACTTCAACTTTTGGGGTAGCCAAATAGCTCAGTAGATTAAAGCACCTGCTTAAGGGCTGGGGGTTCGATTCCTGGGCCTGCCATGCTGGCCTGGCACCTGGGGCATGCTGAGATGGCAACTGAGAGTAGGTGTGGTGGTGCACACCTGTAATCCCAGCTCTTGGGAGGCTATAAACAGGTGGATGACAATGAGTCTGATCTAGTAGTGAGGCCGTGAACACCCTTTACACCCTTAAATCCAAATAAATAAATAAATAAATAAAGGCCAATTGGGATATTCAAATTATAATTTCTTCTTTGACAGCCTAAGTGGTTAAAATTCACTATATATCACATTTCCTTTTGTTTAATATTTAATATGCCATCAAATGTGTTATGTTTTGATGAGTATAAAAGACACTGACAAAAAGACAAAATAAATATCTGTGATTCTTTACCTTGGGAAAGCTTAAGAATGAGAGCAAGGAAATCCTTGTAGTTATTAAATATTGAGAATTAAGGACCATCGATAACAGATTATTTCAGGATTATTCTCTCCACCCCTAGCTGGGGGCTTACTAAGTCATGTAGCCTGGTGTATAAATATGTATGTGGGAGATAGATGTATGGCAGGAAGGACAAACAGCTATATTAGGCTCTTGCTTCCTGAGCTTTAGGCAGGTGCCACAAACTGATTATATAACTTTCTAGGGATAGCTTCAAAGCCTAGTTTTCCAGGAAGTCATTTCTAGTGACTTAAAATACTCCAACTCTAGTGACTTCTAGGTCTTCTCGTCCTTAAAATATTTTACCCAGGCCCTGTTGATGAATAGGGCAGTACAAACTGCAGCAGTGACTTCCAACTTCTCACCGTCCTTTCATTGATCTCTGCTGGGGCTCGAACCCATCGCCTTTTTACTAACCTGCATCTCCAGCGCCTGGTGCCCCTAGATTTTTATATTCACTGATTAATTGATTGGTTGGTTTTTGAGACAGGATCTCACTAGGTAGTTGAGATCCTTGAACTTGAACTCCTTTTGTAGCCTAGGCTGGCCTTGAACTCAGAGATCCTCCTGCCTCCACCTCCTGAGTGCTGGGATTACAGGCATGTAGTACTGCACTTGGCTGTGTTTCATGTTTACACAGGTAGACTAGCAACATTAAAGTATCTCCATTGTACAGAACATTGATTTTCATTCCTTGTGTCATCACAGCAGTCAACTATGTCACCTACCCAAGAAATCAAGTATTTCTGTCTTTGTGGCCACATCTCACTTGGGGAATGAGGACCTGTGGGTGAGGGGCAAGCTAGGACAGCCGCTCATCGAGAGCAATTTTGATTTGCTCACCCATATTTTTTCTAAACCATTTAGTGGATATTCTTACCTATGTTACCTGGAAACTAAGTGGATTGCCCAAGCACCGTGTGATTGGAAGCGGATGTAATCTGGATTCGGCTCGATTTCGCTATCTTATGGCTGAGAAGCTTGGCATTCATCCTAGCAGCTGCCACGGGTGGATTCTGGGCGAGCATGGCGACTCGAGTGGTAAAGAGAAAGTTGTGTTCCTCTGGTCTTGCTCCTGTGAATGGTTTGCATTTTAAACCTCATTCTTATGCCCTTTGACGTTTTCTGAAAAATTTAAAACACTAAGTCAGTTAATTCTGTTTTGTTCTCATTGCCTTTTTCGTTGGCTCCTTTATTCCCTCATCTCCTAATTAACCTTTATATTGGTCTGTGCCATCTCCATGAAGTGGGAGAGGATTTCCACGTGGGCAGGGTCACTCAGGTTTTGTGGATTTTATGAAAGACCATGGAAATGTTCAGTGAGCTTGGCTTGGCAAAGCGTATGGACCAAAGGGTTCTATCAGCCTTGAGTAGCTTCCCTTTGAGGCTGTCTTAGCAATGCTAAGCTTCATTCAGCCCCTTGCTCCTGTTTCCTCAGTCTCTCATGTCCCCTCCAGGAGGCCCTAAGGAACACAGAACCTAAGTTTCTGGATCCAGGCCCCACACCTGTATTTATAGCCCTTTAAGCAAGCAGACCTTTATTTGTTTTATTGCATCTTCAGAATTATAATTGATGTGAGTATAATTACATTGTTTGGAGTCTTATCTAGGACTTCTAGAAGGATAAACATCTTACATTAGAAATAAATCAAGCAGACCATTATGGAAAGCAGTGTGGAGGATCCTTACAAAACTAGAATTGGATGTTCTGTTCAATCCAGCTATCCACCTACTGGGAATTTTCCCAGAAAAACTGAAAACTTCCTACCATAGCGATATCTGTGCACCTATGTTTATAGCAGCCCAATTTGTAATAGCCAAATCTTGGAAACAACCAAAATGTCCATCATTTGAAGAATGCTTAAAAAAAATGTGGTATTTTTATGCAATGGAATGCTACTCATCCATAAAGAATGATAAGTTTGAAGACTTCATATATAAATGGATGTATATTGAACATATACTCATTAGTGAAATGAACCAGACCTATATGTGTAAATATCGTATAGTCTCCCTAATATAAGAACTTTAAAGAAGAAAACAAGAACTTAAGGGCATAACACAGCTGAATGTGTTATGGATTAAACAACGAAGTGACTGGAAGCAGACAAAGCAGAAAACATATCAATAGCAAAACCATACACTTATGTACACAGGATGAATCAGATATTGGTCTC
>PVJA010011397.1:0-54899 GCA_004027025.1 Myocastor coypus
TGACGTTTTAGAACAGGCAAGATAGCTCAGTGGACTAAGTACCTGCTTATGCAAGTGGAGGGACTGGCATTTGATCCCCAGCACCATCTCATGCCTGTACTCCCTTGGCATGCTGAGCCAGCCTCAGAGACTACCAGTAATCCCAGCTTGTAATACAGGAGAGACTGGAAACAGGAGGATCACTACAAGTCCAAGCTGCATAGTGAGACCTTGTACCAAATACACTGAAAAAAGAAAGAGACAAAAAAAAAAAAAAAAGAAATAGAAAATGACTTCTTGAAAATAATCACAAATCTTGCTGGGCATCATCATGTACTCCTGTAATCCCAACACTTGGGATGCTGAGGCAGGAGGGTTGGTAGGAGTTCGAGACTAGCCTGGGCTACAAAAGTGAGCTCAAGGCCAGCCTGAACTGCATGGTGAGACCCTGTCTCAAAAAGACAAAAACAAAACAAAACAAAGAAAACAACAACAAAAAATATATCTTAATGGAAAAAAAGGTAATATAAACATAAATCTTAAGAAAAAAGACTAACATATTTGATTTTATTCAAGATCAAAATCTAACTTAATTTTAATTTTTCTGATTACTAAAATAAACCAGATTGGGAAAATATACCACAGAAGATTAGTGGCCAAAATTTGTAACAATAAAAATAAATTTTTATTTTTAATTTAATTTTCTTTTCCTTTTTTATGGCTGGCTCAGCCTGCCCTGGGGGTAGGGCTGGTGAAGCATGTGGTGCCAGGGATCAAACTGCAGTTCCTGCGGTTGCCTAAGCTTGCTTAAGCAGGCGCTTTAAACTGCTGAGCTATCTTGCCAGCCCCTAAATTTTTAAAAAGATCATTAGACATTAAGAAAAGATGCTTAAACTTGATAGCAAAGTTAATGGGAAAATATATACACTATGGCTTAAAAAGAGTAAGAAACAGCCTTTTGTCCTTTATGTAGAATCCATCAACTTTCAACATTTTGCCTCATTTGTGTACTTCTTACCATCTACACAGATGTATCTGTACTTTCATGTATATGTAAACAATCCTACATACAAGATGCCCCTAACAGATGCATATGTATACACACACATCTTCATTTCTAAACCATGTGAAATTACTAATTCTAATCTTGAAAGCAAAGAAACTATCAAAAATTAGTATGAACATACCACAATATTTAAAAAAACAATACAAAAGGGTTCTAGCTAGTCAAAGCTGGGGCAAACCCAAGGGCTGGCCAGATAGCTCAGCAGATTAAAGCACCTGCTTAGGCAAACACAGGGGTGCACCTGTAAGTAATTCCAGAGCTTGGGAGGCTGAAAACAGGAGAATCACTACGAGTCTGATCTGTTTAGTGAGACCCTGCACTAAGTACATTCAATGAAAAATGAAAAGCTGGGACAAGTCTAACAGAAACAATAGTGAAATACAGTAATATAAAATTTGTCCTAAGGCAAACAAAGAGAGGACCCTTGGTGACCAAAGGATAACCAGAGTAACATCAACTCAATTCAGAGTGCACAGCAGTCATCACTACTTAACGTACTCATCCAAATGCATATTCTGTTTTTAGATCATTTTATGAATTGCGGTGAGACCAATAAAAAACTTTACAATTTTGAAAGAAAAATTCAAGAAATCACAACCAAAATTTTACTCCACACTTTGAAAATACATGTATATAACATGGATACAGTCTTCTGAAAGCAACCAATTGCTCATGAGTAAGTTTTTAGCATATTCATGTATGAGTCTAGACTTCAAATACATTTGTAATACATCTCTAGATACATTTCTTTTCTTTAATTAATTTATTTTTTTCTTGTTTCAGAACCTTTGTTTATTCACTTATTTTTTATGGCCAGCTCAGCCCTCCCCGAGGGCAGGGCTGGTGCAGCATGTGGTGCCGGGGATCAAACTGTGGTCCTGAAGCCGCCCAAGCTTTCCCAAGCAGGCGCTTTCGACCACTGAGCCATCCCGCTGGGCCCTGTCTAGATACATTTCAAATGTATGCATCCTCTCTCCAGATTTCTATTTTCCTACCAGCTTATCAGTAGTTCTAGCTCTTCCTGTACTTGTATCATCAAAATCCAATAGTTTAAAAATAAAGGCTTAAATTTTTTAAAGAGAGGATGCCATCTTCTGTGTTCAAAAATATTTATTTCTCATTTTTAGATTGATAAGCATCAATTAAAAGAAAAACATCCAATTATATTTTTCTTACATAATTTTTCACTCACCTTAATATACAAAACATATTTGACAACTTCAAATTTATCAAGTAAATATTGCTGTGTAAACATCATGAAGATGAAATAGTACCAACTTTATCAAGATAAGATAGCATAGGCTCATCAGAAAATATTTCTTCTTGTTAAATAATTAACTAGATAAGAATAGCTATATTTTTAGAAATATAATTATTCAAACATTGATTAATTTGAGAAAATTCATCTGGATATATCATCTGAGCAATTACACTCTAAGACTTTGCTTAATTAATGTGCCCTACTTTCTCAATTTTAATTATAAATTTTTAATTACATATAGAGCTTACAGTGTAGTTTACATTAAGTCCCTATTAACAATGTTGGTCCAAAGGTTCACACTAAATTTCTACTGGACAAAGTCTAAAGTGCTACTATTTTTCTTTATACTATTTTTCTCTATATATTAAACTGTGATTTCTTTTTTTATTAATTTCAGTGAAAAGAAATAGCAATGAGATATTTCACAACAGGTTAGTAGGACAGTTCCAATAATTAATACTTTTCATATTGTCTTTCTAGTAATTGTTCATAGTACAAGACACAGACTTGATATCTTGTATAAATACTCATAGTACAAGACACAGACTTGATATCTTGTATAAATACTATTAGTACAAATCTTTCTTATTGAACTAAGAGAAAGTAGCTGTATGTATAATCCAATAGTCCATAATAGTACTGGGTTATCAGCACAACTGGCAATGTTGTAAGCTGTTGACTTGAGCCTTTTACAACCCAAAATATTAATAGGGCTTTACTTTTTATACCTCATGGTTTGACTTTTCTGCTAGATAGTTAAGACCAAGATAAAGCAAACCTATCTAAGAAAAAATGTAACTTTTGTATCTGACAAGGTCACTGAAACCATGTACAGCTGCTTGTAGATCTTTTGAGTGTCAGCTCTCTGGATGAGTCATGGCCATTGCTTGACCAATTTGCTCTCTGTGAAAGCCTGAGAGAATGTTTTCGCTCTAGGTGACTCTCCTTAGGCACACTATACATCATCAATCACTTTCCTCTGTGGCTCCATAATCTCCTTGTACAGAAAATTTGGGACACCACTAAGTCATAGGATGTTACAGTGCAAGTTCTCTTATGTCCTGAGTCCTCACTAACCTTGAAGAGCTAGGGCCAAAATATTGGTTATCCTTCTCGCCTTTCTTTTTCTCTAATTCTTTGATCTGCCAACTTAAGTTGTTAACCCTCCAAAGAGAAGTTTAATGATGTTATTCCCTATAACATAGACACTTGACCGTAACATCACTATCTTTCCGAATATCAAATGCCTAATAACCTTTGATTTCTTAAGAAGCTATGAAACATCTTCCTGATGTTTTTCCTCTTTATTGTAATAGGTACAAATGACAATTTCAAAATTATCAATGTACTCAATAATAGGTCTCACTCTATTGTTCAGAATGGTCTCAAACTCACACTACAGGTATGTGCCATCATGCTTGGATTTCTAGGTTTCTTTCATCACTTCTTGAAAGATTACATAATACTTTGGCCAACACAAAATTATTACAAAACTGAAAAATAATATAATAGTGACATTTATTTCCATATTCTACTGCTCTCTTACTTAGGTGATTTGATCATTCTTCCCCATTTCCACATTGTATTTTTAGGGAAGATGGAAATAACTGACAATAATCAAAACTTTTTAAAATGATATAATGTTAGACATAAACAATGCAAGAGAAAATGAGTTTTACTCATGTATCAGTAAATTTTTTTTATCATCCACTGGAAAACCTCTAAAAAGGAAATTCTACTCATGAAATAGTCCTGTATAGTTAGGACTGCTAAAAATTTAACTAATAAAATTAAAATCAAATAGCTATTGATGGTATGCCAAAGGCTAATTAAAAATTTGTAAGCAACAGGAACTTTTTGCAAAATACTTTGCTTGCCTGATTGGCCAATTATATTGCTTTGTAAATTGTATTTCAAGGTAGGTCAAGATGAGGGCTAGTCCTCCAAAGAATTTCAACTAACAAGAACAAAAGAAATGGCACAAGTAGGTAATAATCCTCAAGGCATGCTAAAATCATTATTTTAAAAAGTGATGGCAAATTTCACAGTGGGAGACTGGGCATGGTGGCACATGTCTGTAATCCCAGTTCTTGGGAGGCTATAAACAGGTGGATCACTATGAGTCCAATCTAGTAGTGAGACCCTAGACACCCTATAGACCCTTCCTTAAAATACAAAAAATGAAAGCAAACTTTTGCAGCGGGTTCATACTGTCACCAAAGGAACTTCCTGGTCAATCTTAGTATCTCTAAGGGTAAGATAATCACATATTACATATTTCCTACATGCAAAAATGTAGAACAATAGATAGTACTACTTAATGAATATTTTTGTTAAAGGAAAATCAAATCTCAATACTTTAGACTTTGCATTTCTGGAGGCATCAAAGCAAATTTTTAGAATAGATACATTATGAGGATGTGTAATGCCCATGTTTATCTTAGGTTTATCTTCATTGATGAGTTGCTAATTTTATGTCTTATAACATGAAACATCCACTTGGCAGAATAAAATTTAAATATATTATGTGTTGAGAATAAACATCAACATGTTTAATATCAAGTGTTTACCTGCTTACAAGATCTAAAAAATAACAGCAGAAATAAATATTTATGTGAAATGCAATAAAAATACAAACAAAACTCTACCAAAGAAATAATCTTTGCTTCAATTATCACACCAAATGCAGTCTTCATATATGACAAGAATATGTTCCATACACAAGTCTCACATTGACAACATGTGTACTTTGCTTTGCTTTTCTGCTTAGCAGTCCAAATTTGTCACTTCTCTTGTCATCCTCTTTTGTCAGGAGCTTCCTACTATATTGTAAAATGTCCACTTAGCAGGAAAATGAAATATTTAAAAAAACCATCAAACCAAAAAACCAAAAAAAAAAAAAAAAACCCATCACCACCTTCTATATACACTGTTTGCTTACTAAATCTAAAAAATAATAGCAGAAATAAACTTTATGTAAACTACAATGAAAATCTTAAAACAAAATTTATTAAATGAAATAAAACTGCAAAAAGTCTATCTATCTATCTATCTATCTATCTATCTATCTATCTATCTACCTATCTATCTATCTATCTACCTATCTATCTACTTATTTGTTACTGGAAATCAAACCTTGTGTTTGCTAGGCAAGTGCTATGCCTCTGAGATACATTTCCAGCCCTAATAAAATAATCTTTACTTCAATTACTATATCTAAAAGTTTTTAGACAACACATTTCTTACACAAGTATCACTTACACTGACAGCACATGTATTTTGTTTTCTTGTCCTCCTTGGTAGGACATACTTGACATCCTGATGGTCTTCCTGCTTTTGTAGGAGGGTTCTGCGATGTTTCACTTGGCTGTTCACCCATCTGTTCCACAATTTTTTGAGGAGCTTTTTGGGAAGACACATACTATTCTTCTTTGTTCTAATTGACTTTATCAATTCCAGCCACTATCCTCTAAGAAAATTTCTCCATGATATTTCATGCTTGCTATTTTCTTTGTAAACTGTGAAACTATTTATTTTTTTAATTTAATTTTATTTTATTTTTCTCTTGTTTCAGAACTTTTGTTTATTTATTTTTATGGCCGGCTCAGCCTGCCCTGAGGGCAGGGTTGGTGCAGCATGTGGTGCCAGGGATCGAACTGCAGTCCCTGCAGCTGCCTGCAGGTGCCTTAGACCACTGAGCCATCCCGCTGGGCCCCTGTGAAACTATTTAGACCTCACTCTTAGATCAAGCAAAACACAACCATTGTCTAATGTTTTGTTTTAAGTGACATCACAGTTGCTGTATAACTCATCAACAAGTCTACTCAACCTTTAGTTTTGTTGTAAAATGTGACCATTTCTGGCTTCATGAGTTGAGGTTTCACTATCAATCTTCATGTGTTTGTTTTTAGATTGGGTCTTACTATGTAGTTCAGGCTAGTCTTGAACTCATTATGAGGTACTGACTGACAATTTACAGGTTCCTTCTGCTTCAGCCTCCCCAGTGCTGAGATTAAAGGTATGTGTCACCACATTTGGCCTATGAATCTTATCATCTTATCACTATCTTATCATCATGTGTAACACTGGCAGTATCAATATTACTTTGTTTTTTTCCACCATAACATAGTTCCATCTAGCCTCGAACTCACTATGTAGCATAAGTCAGCTTTGAACACTTAAGATCCTCTTGCCTCAGCCACTGAAGCTCTAGGATAACAGGCATGCAGCACCATATCCCTCTATCAATTTTATCGTGGTGTAACAATGCTACTTTGCTTTTCTTTACCATGTTAGAAGCCAATGGTATGTCCTTAATCCAAAGATTAAGCTATACATTTCTCTATTTTGAGCTTAAAAATTTTTTCAGGAGCCTGTTTTATTCTTGCAAATAGTTCTTATAGTCAACTAAAGTTCTTTTAAAAAGGTAACATGAATGTGTATTACTGAATCAACTATTAAATGTGATATTTGGATTTTATTTTGAAACGGGTGCAATAAATCTGTTCACAAAGTCATACTGCACTAGTAAGACTTGGCAGCTGAGTTCCAGGATAAATTTCTAAATACAAGACATAAAATGGCTTCATATCCTCCAGGGCATATAGTTTCACATCATATTTGTAAGATTTACATGGCATGCACTGCTGAAAGCTTCAACAACCACAAAATGATGGAATTTGTTCCTCAATTGTCATGTATTTTGGATGGTAAACCACTTGACAGTTTGAAGCAAAGCTTTTCACAAATAAGTAAATAGCAGCCAAATTGTTGGATTTTCTTTAATCTTGGTCTTTTTGTCATCAAAACAGAAATCACATCTCTTGAGTATTACTGTTCTAAAAATCTCAACATATCTGTCTCTTCTTCATAAATCCTTTAGATTCTTATAATTACAATGACTAAGTCCTGCTATGAAGGCTTTTTATTCAGATAGTGAAGTATGATACATATATTTTGAATATTACTATTGATGCATACAGAATATTTTCTTGTTTTTCATTATTAGTGTATTTCAAAACATCTTATAGCATATCATCCATTATAAACAATTTCCAACACTAAATCTCAGTGTTGGCATTCTGTCCAGTAACTTTGATCCTGGGCAAAAATCTACTCACATTTTCTAACCTAGTTCTAATACTGGATTACTCAAGTATCATGACCGTTATTAGCTTTTTGGTTTGTGAAATATTTACATTCCTGTTTTCTTACTTGGCTGAATCAGCCCTCACTCTATACTTATCTATCTATCATATCTGTCACATACTACTAAATTCCTTAGCTTACAAGGTGCAAGTCATCACTGGTAACCTGATGACTCACTTTCAATATTCTCCTGAAGTTATAAAGGTGGATTTTCAGGCAACATTGTACTAAACTGGGCTAGTTCAAAAGAAAAATCAAAATAAAATATCAATACATAAAACTGTAATATGGCACATAACATAGGTAAAAGTTACCTATCTATACTTTGACACACATGTATACACCTTGTCATTTGTCATATTAAATGGAGGTGGGGCTGGCAGGGCATGGGACAACAAAAATCGAACCCCAGTCCTTGTGCTTGCCTAAGCAGGCATGATATGCCTCTTCGTAAGCAATAAAATATATCTGGAAGGTCATTCCCAGGGACTGAACTCAGGGCCCTGCACTTGCCAGGCAAGCACTTATTCCACTGACCTAGCTCCCCAGTCCTTAAGTGATCACATATATTTAGAAGAGAATTATCAGTGTGTGATGGATACAAAATGTTTAAGCAAACTATATGATATCTAATTTTCTCTAATTTCTTAAGAAATCAAATCCTCCTCCAAATAACAAATACTCTTCCCTGGGAATAGAACCCAGGACCTTGTGCACGCTGGCAAGGGCTCTAAACAGCAACATCCAGAATGCTATAATGAATTCTCCTCTCCATCATACCTATCAATTGTTTCATAGACTCTAACCTGGTGTTGGTGAATCCAAGGCACACTTGCTGCAGAGGGCTGTGCATATCACTGAAAACTCTAAAAGGTTCACTATCACTCCCCTAACCCTTTTCCTGCTGCTAATAATAAAGCATGTCATTATGTATCTTATCATTAAGCTCTGAATATCTGTACTCATTTTTCCAAAAATAAAAGAGTATCTCTTTTGCAAACCAACCCAAACACAGATTCACAACTTCCACAACTTTCCACTCTCCAAATAAACAAAAACTGAAATGTAGCTGTTGCCCTTGGTATCTGGTATCCATGAAGGATTAGTTCCAGGACACATACACCCAGACACTACAGTTCAAAGACACTCAAATTTCTCATGTAAAATGGGGTAGTATTTTTACATATGCATATGCACATATGCAGATCTTTCTATACACTATTCATTACATAGTATCCAGTACAGTGTTTAGAGAACAGTGAAGGACAAGAATGTACATGTCTTGTATAGATGCAATTTTTTCCACCTATTTTCTATCTATTATTGGCTGAATCTAAAGATGCAGAACTTACTGTTATGGAAGGATGATGATACCCTTTGGTAAAGGCTAACAAACTATGCAGCAAGAAATTGAATTTTTTGGTGTGTATTTAGTATCCACAGAGGCAACATCAATATGGCAGTTGGAATGTTCCTAACCCTAACACTAGGCTTCCTGATCGTGTGCCTTCAATCTAAACCTTCCAGAAGACAAGATGGTCTACTTATGTTTGAAGAATTACCAGCCCAGGGGCCAGGGAGACAGCTCCGTGGTACAAGTGCCTGCCTGGCAAATGCAAGGTCGTGAGTTTGAATTCTGGTCCCGTAAAAGATGGCAATTAGATAACAAATGTACCCATATAAGAAAGGAAATTTAATAATAATACCTAAAATAACCAAAACTCCTTTGGCCATAAAGATGAGCTAACAATTAAGTATCTCCAGACATACAAAGTGAAACTATAAAATGAGATGGACATCAGAAAACTCAGGTAAACTGAAACAAGGGCAAAAAAGAAAGCGACGTGGCAGGCAAACAGAAGGAGAAACTAACAGAAGGAAAAGGAGAAACTCCCAAGATCCAAATCTAGTAGCAGGAAATTTAGAGAAAAATACCCAGACTGTGCCTAGACCCCATCACCTTTATACCTGCGGTTCAATGTACACACCATCTTTGGAAGACACAGTACTCTGAGGAAGTAAGCTGCACTAAGGGGCTATAAACCATTCCACAAAGAAACAAGATGAGGAAGCCAGAGCATCAGAGAAGCTGAAACTAGCAGGCAGTGTTTGAGGGCACCTGCAGGCCTTTGGGCAAGCTGCAGACAGGCATGCAACACTCAACTAGGAACTCTTTTGTTTTTATTTTCCTTCTATTCTTGTCTTTCTTATCCCTTTATCTCTACCCCCCTCTGTTTTCATCCTTTGATCTAGCATACATTTGGGAGGTGTTTATGTATCAGCAAGTAAGTATAAGCACTGGCTTTAAATAGTACATTTCAGGGGCAAGTCAGGGTAATCCTCACCAAAACTGTGCACACAACATAGAATGTGATCCAAACAGAGGCTACCAAGATATTAACAGGTTCTGACATTCTCACAGCTTCTTTCAATCTCTAATTACATTTATCTCTCTGTCCATTTCCACAAGTGTTCTTTCAAGCCCTCCATAGTAGTCCTTTACACCAGCTATAATAATAATCCCAATTCTGTTTTTGCATCTAATGGTAGTTTTCTTTTTTCTCTTCTTACTGATTTACCCTTCCCTTTCTCCTTTTTCTTTTCATCGCACCCCAGTCTACTTGCCAGTAGTAATATAAGACAGTCTGTATACAGAATTGATAAAATGCTGAAATTATTAAAACAAGTTTTTAATGTATATGATTGCAATATGACTGCACGGGTTAACACCAATAACTAGGACTCTCACCATGCAGTATAACAGTGAGTTCTACTCCCATTAAACTAAATAGTTTCAGAAGATAAATACCAAAATAGAACCAAAGCCAAAATCGCAGCCCTGCAAAGTAGACACTAATAAAAAGATCTCCAACACTAATAAAAAGATCTCCATACTAACAACACAATCTTTCCATTCTACCTTATCCTCAACTTTCAGGACCAAAAATAAGAAAAAGATAACATAATGCTTCAAAAAACTCTAAACTCCCTCAAAGCTGATGGAGAGAAAATTAAAGGCCAAATGAGTGAACTGTACAAAGACATACAAGAAAACAAAACCAATTAATAACTTATGTTCAGCAAGCTCAAAGACAATGCAATTAAACAGATATTGGTCTTATTAACAAAATGACCCATAAGTTTAATAGATGAAGATACAAAAATCTAGCCGAGTTAACCATAATAATACAACATATAAATGAAAAGTTTAATAAAGAATTAGAAACCATGAAAGGTACCCAACAGAAACTCAGAGGATAAAAAAATTCTATCCAAAGTATGGTCAACAGAAGTGATCAAAAGTGTCACAACTAGAAGGAAGGGCTGGTACAGGTGAAAGGGCTGGTAAGGTATAGACAAAGATACCTTAAAAACAAGATGTCATGGAAAAATAGACTCAACAGTTATTAAATAACACAAATAAAATTCACCTAAAGTAACTGCAACCATAAAAAATTAGAAGACAGATGAATGGCACAAAATATCTTTACAGAAAACAGCAGAAATCTTTCCAAGAATGGGAGGAAATGAAACATATAAGACACACATATAGAACTGAAAATAGCCACAATCAAAGAATTTCCCCATGAAATATTATTTTCAAAATCCCAAAAGTGGGGGCTGGGGAGATAGCTCAGTAGAATAAGTGCTTGCCTGGCAAATGCAAGGACTTGAGCTCAATCCCCAGTCCCACAAAAAAAACTAAAACAAAAACAACAACAACAAAAAAATCCCAGAAGTCCAACACAAGGGCAAAACTTTAAAAACTTAAAAGAAAAACAGTATTATCTATAAAAGTAATCCTACTGGAATCAATACAAACTAAAAGCTAGAAAAGCTTATAGGGAAGTTCTTCAAACCAAAAAAAAAAGTTTAAGCTATATAACTATCCTACAAAACTACCTTTGCAAATTGATTAAGAAATTAGGCCTTTCTGTGACAAAGTGTACCTTAGGAAATCCATGACTACTAAAACAATATTCAAGGATATCCTAGATAGAGACAATTAAGACATCAATGGCACTGGACCTTCTGAAATAAGTACAGAAAAAAACAGTTAAGTAAAAAATAAAGGAATCAAGAGAAAAAGAATCAGTTAAAAAAAAAAAAAAAAAAGAATCAGCCAAGAACTTTCAGTAACAACTCTCAGTATAAACTGCTTCAAATTCCCAGTCAAGAAGAGACACAGTTCAGGAGATAGCTCAGTGGTCTAAGCATCTGCCTGGCAAACATAAGGACCCAGGTTCAATCCTTAGTACCACATGCTGTGCCACCCTGGAACCTGGGCACACTGGGCTGGCCACAAAATCTGACACACATTGTAATGCCAGCCCTTGGGAGGGTGAAACAGGAGAATCACTACAAGTTCTAGCTGCATTGCAAGACCCTCTATCAAATAAGTAAGTAGGTAAAATATTTAAAAAAAGAAAAAAAGACGAGTTTTCATTAGCAGAATTGATTAAAAACAAATAGTTCACTATATACCAGAAACACACTTTAAAGAAACATACAAATTAAAAATCAAAAGACAGAAAAGTTTTTTTTTCATATAATAAGAATCTGTAGACAAGCATTAGTAACTATTTTCAGACAAATTAAGACTTCAAGATAAAACTGTTCAGAAAATGGAAGAAGAAGAACAACAAAGAAATGGCAAAAAAAGTTCACAAATTACTGGTAAAGGGAACAATTCAACAGGAAAAAAAAAATAATTATAAATACACGTGCATTGAGTGCTGAAACATTTGACTTTATAAAACAAAACTGTACATAAATATCAAGTAAATATCAACACAATCACAGTGGGGAACTTCAACATTCTACTTTCATAAATAAACAGATCAAGTAGATTAAAAAAAAGTCAGCCATAAAATACTACATAAATATCTGAAGGAAAATCACACCTTCAAATGCACTTAAAAGATACCTATAGAGTGTTCAACCAATAACAGAATACACATTTTTCTCAATAGCATGCAAAACTATCACCAAAATAAGACCACATTCTAGGCCAGAAAGTGTAAATAAGACGATAGAAATAATTCCATTTGTATTATCAGATTATAATCTAATGAAACAAGAAATAAATAGCAAGAAAAAACCAATTATGTACATACATGGAGATTAAGTGATATGCTTTTGAATAATCAGTGGGTCACAGAAAAAAAATCAATATACTCCCTAAATCAAATGATAACCTCAATACAATATACCAGAGCCTAAGGTACATGATGAAGGCAGTTCTAAGAAGGAAGTTTATAGCTGTGAATGCCCACATAAGAAAAGGAGAAATCTCAACTAACTTAAGATGAACTCAAGTCCCTAGAGAAGCAAGAACTGGAATCCAGAACTATAATACAAAGTAGAAAATCATTACATAATGATTAGAATGAAAATTGCGAAACTGAGACCCAAAAAAAACCATAAACAATTAAGGAATTCAAGAGTTGGTTCTTTGAAATACACAAACTTACGCCAAATTTATAAGGAGAAAAGAAAAACAAGCATCAATTCAATTAAGAAAAAGAGAAAATCACACAACAATCCTGAGGTCGAGAAAATTATGAGTAACTATTTTGAAAACTGTACTTCAATAAATTGGAAAATACAGAATAAATTTCTAGAGGCTTAGGAATTTTCAAAATTGAATCAATATATAACAATACTGAACAGTTCAAAAACAGGCAATGAAATTGAGACAGAAATAAAAAGTCTACCAACAAAGTCCAGTACAATGGATCCTCTTCTGAATTGTACAACTTAGGAAGATACAACACCAATACTCCTCAAATTTTTTAATGAAACTGAAAGGCAAGGAGTATTTTCAGACTTATTCCTGAAAGACAGCATTACTGATACCAAAACCAGGTAAGAACTTAACAACAACAACAAAAAAATCTATAGGTCAATCTCTTGAACCAGCATAGATGCAAAGCTTCTCAATGAGAGACTTGTAAATAGAATACAACAAATCATTAAAAATATCATACCATGACTAAGATTGCTTCATGCTCAGGATGCAAGGATGATTCAACATATGTAAATCAATAAATGTAATGCACCACATAAGCAGAAAAACAAAACCCATATAACCATCTCAAGGGAATCAGAAAAGGCCTCTAATAAAATCCAGCATCCACTTATTAAAAAAAAAAAAAAGTGAAGAAAATAAACACAGAAGGATCTCATCTCAACGTGATAGTACATACCTGAAGTACATGATTACATTCCTCATGGAGAGTAGACACATGTACATAATGTATCTCCAATACTCTTTCCTTCTGTAAAAGACCTATCTCCCTTTAAGGGGGAAGTAAGTCAGTGGTAAGTGCATGTTTGAAGCCCAAGGTTTGAAGCTTTAACAGAGAAAAGGCCACATAGCTAATTAAGAAACTTCAAAAAGCAAAACGAAACTTTCCACTTTGGTGCCATAAAAGGACAAGGATCACAAGGCCTTAAATTAAAAACCCTAAAGATAACACCTGAGACATATGGGCAAACTAGAAGTAGTTAAACTAAACTACTAAAGTAGCAACCAGCATCCCCCCCCCCTTTTTTTTTATTTTAAATGTATTTAGTACAGGGTCTATTGGGTCTCACAACACAGACAGGTATCATAGTGATCTTCCTGTTCTCAGCCTCCCAAGCCCTGGGATTACAGGCATGCAACACCATGCTCAGTCTCAATTGCCATCTCAGTGTGCCCCTGGGGTGGGGCTGGCACAGAACACTCAGGATCAAACCCAGGTCCCTGCCTCTGTCTAAGCAGCAGCTTCAACCTGCTGCACTACCTGGCTGGCCCTTAGCATCCCTGCCTTTTAAGATGACTGGCTCTCTACTCCATCTCTCTAGAATAATCTGGCTGTCATCAAAAATAATAAGGTATAAATGAAACAATCAATCAACTTAAACTAATTGACATTTATAGGGTATCCCAGTAATAACAGAATACACATTCTTTTTTCAATATGAAACATGTGCTATGACAGATCATACTCTAGAATGTAAGACAAATCTCAGTAAATCTGAAAGTATTTCACTGCCATGGAATAAATTAAGAATAGGAGAAAGATGTCTAGAAAAATCCTCAAACACTTAGAAATCAAATAATATACTGTTAAATAAGGACAGTTCTCATTTCAGGATCAAGCGCCCTTCCTGCACCTCAGTCATTAAGTAAACTGGTCACTAAAGAGGAATTGTATATATTATATACATTACAATATCCACAACAAAGAAATGGTCAAAGGAATCTATACTTGATAACTTTGCTTTTTATCTCCCTCTGATATGCATCACTGTAATGTGTAACAGAACACAGAACTACAGTACTGTACAGTGCAGTGAAATCAGCAAAAATTATAACACAGATAAACCATAATAAGTGAAGACATTAAAAGAAAAGCCAGAAGTCAGGCATCAACAGGGTATATGATGCACACCTGTAATTCCTTGCACTTGGGAGGCCAAGGCAAGAGGATCATCTTGTAGGAGTTCAAATCCAGCCTGAATTATTATTGCAGGACCATGTAGGAAAAGGAAAAGGAAAGGGAAAAAAAAAAAAAAAAAAAAAAACAAGAAAAAGAAGCCCGGCACTGATAGCAAGTGTCTGCACTTCACCTACTGGTGAGCACTAGGAAGATCATTTCACCTCAAAGGCTTGTAAACTAATCTGAGGAATATAATAGGAACCCCACCCTTCACCCTCAAAACCTGAAAGTATACTGAACTGAATTAAGACAATGTATCAAAAATGATAAGCACCTACAGCAAAATTAACAGCACATTTAAAAAATGTCACAAATCAGTGTTCTTAGTTTCTTAAGAAACTAGAAAAAGCTACATCCCCAAAAAACTGAAGAAAACAAATACCATCTCAGACATGCCTTACCGGCCCCACCCCCAGAGAGTGCTGAAACAGGGATTAAGATTAGGTGTGCTGGCATGCACATGTAATCCCAGCTCTTCGGAGGCTGAAAACAGGAGGCTCACTATGAGTCCAAACTATGTAGTGAAACTAGGTAGACCCTGTACTAAATACATAAAAAGTATTAATTTATACTATACTATTAGTTATATTATTAAAAAGATACGCAGATGAGTCAAAAAGAGAAACAATTTTCAAGACAATACAGTTACAAATAACTATTATTAGGAAAAGATACCTGATCTAGAATAAAACTTGATTGAAATAACAAAGATGTGTTTACTCAGCAGACAATCAGAAAATAAGACAGAAGGACACTATTTACCAATCTGTACAAATTCCACTTGCTACAAAATTCTAACATGCACACACACACACACACACACACACACACACAGCGACCTTAGAAAAACCTGAAAAAAATATTAACAACTTATCCTTGATACTTTAGGTGATTTTTTTAATGAGATTGTTTTTGGTTTTGTTTTTGGTATTTTAATTCTTTTCTAAGGTGCTTAATTCACTTTAAAAAAATGTTTTCAAAAGAAAAAGATCAGTATGTAAATTTTCTAATGATTAACTCCAACAAAATGACTCAGAAAAATGTGACAGATTCAAAATAATGTAAATTTATTTCTCACAAAACACTTTACAGGTAAAACTAAGACACTTCCAATCAACTTATGGCAATGGCAAGAACACAGGGCACTGCAACAACTATTCTTTGCAAGTCATCTCCTTCAAGGACGTACCCCACATGGCCTAAGACCTTTCACTAGGTCCCATCTCCTGCAGATGGCACCACCATACAAGGGCCCATCCTGAGGGGCAAACGCATGTATTACGTGGACCTCTTGGGGACACTTAAAGCTAAGAACTATATAGCATCAATATTTCTTTCATATCTCTTCTTGTTGCTAATAAAAATCTATGAAATTTGTAGTGAACTATTTAAGGTACAAAATAATTTTTTCTCCTCCTCAGATTTCTTTTTTAAATTTTATTTGTTACTTTTATTCTTGTTTCAGAACCTTTGTTTGTTTTTATTCACTCATTTTTATGGCCGGCTCAGCCTGCCCCCAGGGCAGGGCTGGCACAGCATGTGGTGCCGGGGATGGAACTGTGGTCCCTGAAGCTGCCCAAGCTTCCCCAAACAGGCGCTTTAGACCACTGAGCCATCTGGGGATCAAACTGTGGTCCCTGAAGCCGCCCAAGCTTCCCCAAACAGGTGCTTTAGACCACTGAGCCATCCCGCCGGGCCCCCTCCTCAGATTTTTGAGACAGCTTCTCACTATATAGTTGAGGCTAGCCTTGAATTCTCTGTGCAGTCTAGGCTGGTCTCAAACTCATGGTGATCCTCCTGCCTCAGCATTCCAAGAGGCTGGGATTCAGGCATGTGCCACACTTTATCTTTATCTGAAGAGCTGTTTTACTAAATAAGTTTTAATATTATTTAAATTTCCAATAGACAAGGGATTATTTAAGTTTTAAACACAGAAGAAAATAAGTCTTGTGAATAAAACTTTAGTCAGCAAAAGTTTAGAAAAATACACAATATCCAATGACTGTAATTCCAGCACTCAGGAGGTTGAGGCAGGAGGATCTGAGTTTAAGGCCAACCTGAGCTAACACTGAATTCAAGGTCAGTCTGCGGTACATAGAGAGACCCCGTCTCAAAATAAAATAAGAAAAAAAACATGATATCGTGTAACCTGAAAAAATGTTCTAGTTTAAAACATGTCCTTTGTCTTTAGTAACAAAAAAGTCAAACTCTCCCAAACTAGTGAGTTTACAAAACTAATATAAAACTCTAAGCAACTTACTGGGAACCAAGGACCCTTGTTTACCTGTTTAGTACACTATCAAAACAACAGGAAGAATAATCATTAGCACCTATTGAGTATGTAATTATACAAGAAAACTGATCTGAGTAATTCTCAACCATCTCCCATCCCTTTTCTACCTCCCCATCCCAGTGCTGGGCAGTAAAACCAGGGCCTTGTGCATGCAACTACTAAGCCATATCCCCAGTTCTACCCTCACTTTACAGAACAGAAACTGAAGCATCAAAGAGGTGAAATGTGTATGAGGTGACACTACCAGATACAGCCAAGATCTGAACACTAAGCAGGTCAGTTACACAACTGTATTCTTATTAACTACACCATACTATAAATACAAGTAAGCATAAGGTATTATTAGTTTGCTCTGTTAATAAATTCTGGGTAATCAGTAAGAAGCTTAATCAGAATAAAACAAGTAGTTCATGTCACTAAGAATGGATAAAATAATAAACATCTCAAAATCTTGAGTCTCCTGATAAAAGTTTTCAAAAGTCACTACTAAAAATAACATAAGAAAGTACTTAATTTCCAATAGACAAGGGATTAAAATTACTGTAACAAATTTTAGGATACCTAGTTTCCCTTGAAATAATTTAAGATGACCTTTTTTCTCCCAATTTAAACTGGAAGATGTAGCATAATTAACATTATGTACACTGGAGTTGAATGAAATGTCACATAAAGCTAAAGCTAATAATAATCCCCTGGATGGCAGCAGATTATTTGCTGCTATTTAGGCTTTCCATTTAAGGAAATGTTTCTTAAGAAATTTAAAAACTCTCCCTTCAGTTTAGGCCACTTTAAGTATTGTGAGAGCTCAAATTTTAGTTGTGTGCCCAGACTATAACATAGATTGCAATACTACTCAAATGATCTATACTCATGAAGTGCAAAGTTTAATACAATTTTTAAAAAACAATTTAGATAAATGTTTAATACAACTCAAAAAACTACTTTAGAATGAAAATATATCATCACAAAAATCTTGGGTTAATCATTAGGGATTATTATTAGATAAAAGCGCAAAGTTTCTGTTTAATCACGTTATCAATAGAAATTCAATATTATTCTATTTGAACTTTAACTCTATCAAAGACTACCCTACTGAAATTTTAAGTATCTCATCTTGTATTAGCTTACAAATTGAAAACTTGTATCCAACAAACACTAGTAAATAAATTATTACAAAAACAAAATACTACACAATAATAATATATAATATAATACATTATATTATTGAAAGTATAATGTAGAGAAATACATGAAAATATGTTGACAAAAATAAGTTAAATGAACAAAACAATTTGTACTACAGTGGATCTATTCTAAGCTTACAATGTTGTGTGTCTGCTAGTATACAAACATTTAACATACAGTAACAGCTGAAGACAATACAGGAAAAAATATTTGGGGAGATTATTATTGTGTTCTTTTGATGGCAAGGTTTCCAATGTTTTTAAAATTGTACCCGTACTTTTGCTTTCTATAGTGAGAGAGGTTATTTTTTTATAATTGAGGAGATGACATTAAGAAATAAGGTTAACTATTTACATCAAGCCATATTTTAATACAAATCATAAATTCTAAGCTAGGGAAATAGTTTCTGTACTGTTTTAGTACATAAAACTTTAAACATGAATTACCCTATACTTTTTTCACTAGTTATGATGAAAATTACAAAGGAAGCTCCTGATTAAATATAAATTATATAAAAAAGAGGAAAAACTTTATCTTAATATTGGATATTATAAAAGTATTTCTGAAAAACAGTGATATCCAAAAGAACATATAAAAATCTAAAGTCATACTAATCCACTTTTTAAACATTTTAAAGTCTCTTTGCAACTTCTGATATTTAAAATAAAAATCAGAATTATTTCTTTGTGAAATACAAAACAAAAATAACACAAGAGCTGAAAATATATTTTTGAGAATGAGTTAAAGTAACTTAACATTTGTATAACCAAAAATATGAGAAAACAAATTTTAATCCCTGTTTAATTCCACTTAATTCATGGAAATGACATATAATAGAGCTATTAACAAATTACTGTATAGCAACTCAGAAATATAAAGCTATTATATAATTAAGCAATTAGAACTAAATTACCCTAACATTTAAGCATTGAAGATATAATTTATATAACTTCATTCAAAATTTGACTAAAGAAAGCAGACAACACATTGTTCAAAAGTATAATGCCTATATAAAAATACTTATTTTATCTTACTTTATGCATCTGCAAAGTACTACATGGAAACAAAGATAAAAAGCTTTTTCTTACTGTGTGGAACTCTGAATGATTTCCTCTTAACAATGTTGTTACTTTGTTAATATATTCACAGGAAATAAATGTTTACACAACATCAGAAATAAAAATTTGAAGAGAGGTGACATTAAATACATGCTTTGAGAGAAAAATGGGAAAGGAACAAATAACTCTTAATACTGACTCACATATTTCGGGATAAACAATAGTTAACTGATTAATTTCCTAACTTAATAATTCTAAAATCTAAAGATCACAGACTATAGAGTAATTATGAAATAAAACAGGAAATGGCTCTTTCCAGTGGGAAAGCTTTAAAAAATATATTAAAATATCTATCAGTTTCAATTTCTGTTATGAGGATGAAACTTAACATTTAGTTAAATCTAAGCTTTCTAAATTTGCTCTACTGATTAACTAAAAGGTTAAGATACTGTACATATTCTCCCTTAAAGTTTCAGTCACAAATCACGTAATATATAAAGGTGGAAACAGATTCATATTTAAATACACTTTTTTCTTTTAAAATTGGTCTTATATGAATATGATAATTACAATGAACATTCTCTTCTTTGAGCTGCATTAGACTTCAAATTCATTAAATTCAACTGCACTGTAGAGCCAATCACACTGTACCTTTGTATTCCACATAGTAGTTTATATTGTGGTACACCCCCTGACACAGAAAATGCTATTTACAGCTCTACACCTTACTTTTTTGAACAATTTGAGATCATTCCACGTCACTACACAAAAACTTTTTTCATTCTTTTTTCACAACCAATGACTAGTTGTACCTCATTTTCTATCTACCTTCTTCAGACTAACCAACCTTTAATATCATTTGATTCAAGTCAACTACTTCACATATGTTTCCTTCCTTCAATAAGATTTTAAAACAAACAAAATTTGAGGTGTCCCAAGGGATTCCTTGCAGCCATCCTTTTAGACTTTATTTTCAAACTTGTAAGGGAAGGGAAATATTGCACAATTTGTGCTTTTGACCCGTTAAAGCTACAAATGGGAATGCAATCAACAAGCGTCATTACCTTCACGGTGATTGCGGGGACCAGCACACTAGCCGAATTAACAATGAGTGCAAAAGTTTCTCTACTTCTTGTGCTGTTCTTTTTCTGTAAAAGAAAACATAGTTTTTGTTTTTGACAATGCGGCTAAAAAGCTTTAAATCGTATAAAAATGGCATTCTAATAGTAGGAAACCACAGCAGGAGCTGATCTGTCATTTGCCAGGTCACAGGCCACTATCCCTCTTTTTTTCTGTGTTCTCCACACTGCTCTCCATAGGACGGCTTCGACAGCAAAGAACACCCTCAAGCGGACTCTTGGGCGCAGCCTGAGCGTTGCCAGCTCCACAGGCGGTAAGAGATCCAGACTGCCAGCATCCGCGGCGACCCGAGCACGAGGCTCCGGCCCAGGGAAGCAGCGAAGCCTGGTGCCGGGCCCCGAGCCGCGGGTTCTCCTGGGACCGAGCCCCGGAACCACGACCACCAACGGAACCAGCTCACTGGAGGCGGTGGCAGCCGCTCGGACAGCGCACCGTGGCACGCGGGCCCCGAGCCGCGAGGGCGGGGGTTCCCCGAAGGAGCTGGCCGCCCCACAGCCCCATTGGGCGCCACTCCAAACGTGCCCGAATGGTGACAGGAATAAAGTGGGTCACGGGCCTAGCGGGTCCCGGGCGAAAGCCCCGTCGACACCGGTCTGGCTTTGCTGGCTACCTAGACGCTAGAACGGGCTGCAGCCTGCGAGCCCGCCCCGGGCCCTGCCGCGCACCCCAACCCAGCCCCTGCCCCGCAGGTAACCTTAGCTGCCCCCGATGGCCCCTCAGCCTGGCTGGCCTCGCCCCAATTCCCGAGAAAATGTACACTGGAGCGAGACGTGAAACTTGGCTCTGACTCCGGCCTCTCCCCGCCTTGGCCGCCGCCCCCTGCCCCACACGCCGCCCCCCTCCCTCCCCTTGCCCGCGCCCTCACCGAGTAGCTAGCGGCGGCTCCGGTTTCTTCCCTCCCCCACCGGGGACTGTCTGCGGCACCTCGAAACCACTAACTGGCTGCGTCCCGGAGACACGGCGGTTCCCCGCGCCAGCAGCACCTGGGGCCGCGAGTGACGCCCCCCACCTAGCCCTCAAAATTCACTGCTACTGCCGCCCTCCTCCTCCCCCTCCCTACCCTTCCCCTCCTCCACCGGCACCGGGAACACGCATGCGCTGCCAAGGCAGGCCAGCCGGCCGACGTCAGGCCCCGGTACACCCGAAGGGGCGCACTCACCGGAAGCGCGCACGCGGCGGCGGCCAGATTCCCTTCGCGCCCTCGCCTTTCGGGGTTTCCTTTTTTAAACCGGTAGCCGCAGTTGAGTCCGTGATTGCGCTCCCTCCCGGCGCATGCGTCGTCAGTCACCCCAGCCCCGCGGCCGGCGGCGCTCCGCGTTCGCCCCTCCCCTCGCGCTCGCTCTCCGCGCCTTGTCGGTGCGCATGCGGCTTGCTCCGTTAGGCAGCGCACACCCGAGGGCGGAATCTCGGCTTGGGTCTCTCTAGCTCGGGCTGTGCGGGCTGGGCGTGGGTGACTCGCAGCCGCTGAGGAGAACCTTCATCTCAAAGTGCCCGTTTTCCTTGCGGGCCTAGAGGGCGCTGGTTAATGGAAGCCGGGGAAGCGGGGCCCGGCCGCGTGCAGGTGCTGGTGTGGTGACCCAGGCGACTTTGGCTTTCACCGTGGATTCTGGGAGCGAGAAGAGCTCCCTGCCGGCATATGGAGGCCAGAAAGGGAACACCCTGTCCCTCGAAAAGCAAAACACTTCGCCGGGTTAGACCTTGTTGGTGGGAGATGTCCCCAACCCTCGCGTTTACTCCTAAAGGTTGCGACGGTCATCGGACCGCTGGGGACACCCCTTCTCAGGGTCTGCAGGTTTGCCCTGGGCGAGGCTTCTTTACTGGTGGGTAGGTCTGGGGACCGGGAGAGCGCCCTGGGCTGTGAGGAGGAGACGGAAAGTCGAAAGTACAATATTCACTTGTAGTTTTTCCTCTGGCCTTTTATTAAAACCTAAAGATATTATGGGTGATGGGAGGTGACTTTAGGATTGAAGTAGTACCTCTAGCTTAATGGGGAGGAGGGTTCCTTGGTGCTCAAGGCATACTTGGACCCACTGAGAAAGCACGTGTTACATGCTTCTAAATTACTGAAATGGGACATTTTATTAATTCTTAAGTCATTTCTGTTTTAAGGAATCCAAACTTGAAGTAGAAGGTGTTTTCTTGTTAAAAAAGTTTTCTAGTTTACTGACTATAAAATCCTCCATGATCACATTAACCTGAGTAATCATTTCAAATTTTTACAGTATTCTCAGAGAAAATAGCAAAACTAAGGAACTCGCCGGCTTTGGTAAGTCTATGTCTGTAATGTCAATACTGGCATTTCAGAGATTCAGACAGCTGGATAGCAAGTTCCTAGCCAGGACATAGAGCCTATCTCAAACCAAACCAAAATTAAAATTGAGAGACTTAAATCTGATCCTTCCTAAGAGATGGTTGTTTCGCCTAGGAGAGCGATGCACTTACTCTACCACTGATCTACATTTCCCAGGCCTCTCTTCCTTTCAGCTTTTGAGATGCTTTCCTACTAAATTGCAGTGGCTGGCCTTAAACTTGCAGTTTTGCCTCAAAAGCAGGAATTATGGGCATGCACCACCAGGCTGCATGCCTGGCTTACCCATAGAATCTTTTTTTTTCTATGGGGTTGGGAAAGCATGATTTGTTAATTGCTCCATTGTATGGTGGAAGGGATTTTGATAGATGTTTCTTTTCATGCCATGTATGTTCACAGGTAAACTAACCATTCTCCACCTGGTCCATCTGGCTAGTATGCCAGGGAGAAAGCATATTTGAATGTTGAACTCTATTTTAGTTTCCAGGTGTTAGGTCTTTACTTGTGGATTTGGATCTGGCTGACAGACTGGAATTTCTTTGTGTGCACAAGTAATGAAAAAGACAACACTGTGGAAAAAAGATTGAAAGGTGGAGGTTTGGTGTGGAGACATGTTTGGTACCCTACCATCAGTGTGGACTAGATTCCTCTATTCTTACTATAAGAGGCCCCCACAATTCCATTAAAGAGTGTTGATAATGGTAGATAGGAAAAGAGGCGAAATTAATAATACTGATAAGGTAGGTTGCAGCCAAACAGTAAGGTCTAAATGTTGTTGTTAGGATGGGCATTTGCATTTTATTGTAGGGACGCTGATCCTGTCTCGTATTCCACATCTTCTGAAACATGTATCTTCAAAAATACCTTTGCCCTTTTTAATGGTTTCATTGTTCTCTTAGTCACCAGGATTAAACTATGTTCATTTCTGACTACTCCTTGTTGCTCATTCTGTGTTTAATTATTTACTAAGAACAGTTGATAATCTGGGTATTTTTTTTCCCACTCAGTTCTCTGCTTGACTATTTCCCATAGTTCAATTCCCACAACTCCACCTCCCCTGATAATAGCTTTTCCTGCTTCTTCTACATTGTCTTTCCAATATCAGAAATCCTGCTAGGTAATTTCATAGATACTTACAGGTTCCCTAGCTAAATTCTCTTCTTAAATGCAATTCATTCTGGTCACTCTTTATATGCCTTGTGGACCCTGAAGCTAAGAATTTCCAAATCTCTTTTCACCTGACTTACCCCAGTTAAGCTGAGCACTTCCTCTTTTTTTTTTTTTTTTTTTTGCACTAGTATCTTTCCATTGTTCCTTAGTTTCTTCATCTATTAAAGGGCCTAATAATCCACTTTTTTTAAGCAGCTGAAAGAATGCTGTGCACGTTTGTGTATAAAATAGAATCTTTTTTTGTTTGTTTCGTTTTGTTTTTTGTGTTTTTTTTTTTTTTTTTTAATCACTGGCCTTCCATTTTGGGTAATAAGTTTCCTTTGCTAAGATTCTTCCTTTAGCTCTCTGTGTTCCGTCACAGAGTAGCGTTTGATCTTTTCATTGACATTTCTAGTTTTACCATTACGGTTAAAAGTGAATCAGAAAATTGAAAGTTTGACATATGTGAAATAGGATGTAGAAGGTGAGTTTTGTTTCGTTTTTTTAATGTATTTAGTACAGGGTCTCACTGCATAGTCAGATTCATAGTGATCCTTCTGTGTTCAGCCTCCCAAACTCTGGGATCACAAGTGTGCGCCATCATAACCAGTCTCTATCAGGGTCTCAGTGTGCCACAGGGGCGGGGTCGGTATGGCACCATGCCACCAAGAGTCAGACCCCAGCCCCTGCATCCCTACATCTGCCTAAGCAGGTGCTTTAATCCACTGAGCTATCTGGCTGGCCCTTGTTTTGTTTTTTGAAAAAACATACATGGCTTAGTCAATTACTCATTCTTTTTTTTATATACACTTCATACTTAAAACTCTGATCTTAAGTCCTCACTAATACTCCTACACTAAGAGACACCAAACAAATCAAGTAATATCTTTGAACCCTGGAGTACTTAAAAGTTACAAGATTGAACATTTAAGAGAATTGTGGCATGGGCAATAAGGATGGTTGGTTGTAAATTTTTATGATTTTGCCAGTTGGAACCTTAGGAACGGTTATAATGGCTCAAAATTTTACCTCCAGCTGTCCTTTGGATTTCATACTGTTAGGAATTGCATCTAGACATCACGCAAGCCTCATACAGTCATAGGTGGCTAGATCTACAGCATGTGGTACTAAATTAGTCCACTAATTGGTTTATCATAGTTCTAGGTATGGGCACTGAGAAACCTCACCCTGGGCATGGGTGATACTACCAAAAAAGCTTGTAGCATATATAGCATAAAAGGAAAAAGGAGTCTTGCTACTGTTACCACTGCCACCTTGCTGTGGATTGTTTCTCTGCCATATCCCTGTGCTATGCCACCCAACCTTGGAGCCCACTAACTATGGAATGAAACCTCTACAAAGTGAGCTGAAATAAACATTTTCTGCCTTAATTTGTAAGTCCTAAGTATTTTGTCACAGCAACAAAGAAGTAACTAAAACAGGTTTTGGTATCAGGAATCTTATTTTCTCATTGCTGGGGCAAAATACCTGAAACCTACAGTTAAAAGGAGGAAAGGTTTATTTCAGCTTATAGTTTGTAGAAGTTTCAGCCCATAGTCACCTGGCTCGAAGGCAAGGCAGCATGGCAGAAAGGCAACACAGAGGAGAAAGAGTTCATGGTGTGGTAAGCCACAAGTCTGCCTTTTCCTTTGATCCTACCCAGTATGTACCAGCTTTTTGAGTGGTGCCACCTACACTAAAGGCAGGGCTTCTATTCTTAATAAATCCATTCAGCCATACCCAGAACTATGCTAAATTCAGTGGGTGAATTAATACCACCTACCTTTAATCTCTCACTTTAGGTCCAGCAAACTCCCAAAACCCACCTATGAGCACATGATGTTTAGCAATGGACAGTTTCTACTTGGTATCTTTTGGGGTATCTCAAATATGGATGCTTCTTTCAGTTTCCTCTCATAGAAAATTAAAGTACAATACTTGGAAAAAAGTAATGCTTGGAACTCATTGAAGCTTTAGGTTCCTAGTAAATTCTGTGGCTTTTCCTTTCCTTCATATGTTCCACCGCCTTCTAAGTTAGGTGAGTAAGGTTCCAAAAGGGTCAGAAAGAGAAATGAGGTGACTCTTAAGAAGTGGAGCAAATTTGTTGGTAGTGCCTACGCTTAACCTGAGTGGAAGGAGGGAAACTTGGAGAGAAATAGCTGGCCAGGGACTAGACTGAAGTACAACAGTCCACACATCCATCCTTTGTTATGCAAATTTGTAAATTTCTGATGGTTTGATTGATGCTAGGTAGAAAGTGCTATGTAGTTTTGAACCATCTTAACACTTCAGAAGGATGGATATGTTATAAAAACAAGAGATTGAAAACTCCTGGGCAGAAAATTGAGAGATTAGGAGAGGGCTACCACTGATGCATCTCCCATGTCCAGTGAGACTGGTGTGAGAAGTTACCTCCATTTGGAGGAAAACTCAGTAAATCGTCCTCACAGACTGAACATGTGGCTAAGATGTGGATTATGTAATAAGGAGAAACTGCTATTTTGCTTCCCAGTCCCCAATACGAGACAGATTGTCCAGAAAAGACTGATAATAAATTGGTTAAAAACAAACCCCACCTTTCATTTTTAGAGTTCCTGGAGTCACAGGTTCAACCAGAGAATGTTTAGCTTTAGATTAGAAATTCAAACTGGTTAAGTTTAATAACCTAGAGTGTGGTGTAAGAGCTAAAAAAACAAGCTAAAACCAACTTTAAGGGATTTAGTGCTTCTCAAATTTTAATTCGTATGCCAGTCACCTGGGGATCCCATTAAGATGAAATTCCTCTGTCTGGGATAGAGCCAGAGGCTGTACACTTACATCAAGCTCCCTCGAAATGCTGCTGATATCAGGACCATAAAAGGCACTATAAAGTAGGGAAAGTAGTTTTATAACAACATTTGACAAGACAATAGTAGATTGAAGTATACAAAGTATATCTGTGTGTCAAAAATGGTTGAATATCAACAATTTAAAAACTCATTTCTGAGTTGGGATATAACTCAGTGGCATAAGCTCAAGGTCTTGAGTTCAGTCATTGGTGCAAGAAAAAAAAAAAAAAAAAAACTCATTTCTACCCATCAAATAATACATTCAAGAAAATGCAATCTTACTGCATATTAGCTTTCCCACATTCACCAGTGTGTAGTAATAATGACATGATGGCAGGCCTGAATCCTGCCTAGAAGAATGTGTGTGCACTTTATAGAAGAGCACAGTTGGAATCAGCCAGCCACTTCTAACATGTTTGAATTTATGATTTTGTCACTGGCTACTATGTCCTTTCTTTAATTATAATGGAAATTTAAACTAAAGCAATAGTAAGAATTTATAGGTAAAAGCTTTAACTAGAAAGCCAGAAAAATACTAAAGAACTTTGGCTTGAACAGCTGACAAATCAAGCCAGTGTCCTGACAAAGCAAGAGAAGATAGTAAAAGACTCTGTCTTAAGTAGTAATAGTTGACAAACTTGCAGCTAATGAGTTATGTTATAGAGTAATAGTATCACTAAGGTTCTCTTCTGGAGGGTTAAGAACTTAAGTTTGCAGACCAAATAGAGAAAAAGAAGGATGACAAGGATAACCAATATTTTAACCCTAACCCTTCAAGGTCAGTGAGGACTCAGGACATGGAGAACCATATATTATAACATCCTATAACTCAATGGTGTCCCAAATTTTCTGTTGAAGGAGATCACAGGGCCACAGAGGAAAGGGATCGATGATGTATAGTTTGCCTAAGGAGAGTCACCTAGACAGAAAATTTTCAGGCTTTCACAGAAAGCAAACTGGTCAAGCAATAGCCGTGACTCATCCAGACAGCTGACACTGACTGTACATGGTTTCAAGGTAAATGCTGAGGGGATTTGACTGACCTTGTCAGATGCAAAAGTTACATGTTTTGTTATATAGGTCTGGCTTTAACTCGGACTTAGCCACTCAACAGAATATTTTAACCGTGAGGCATAAAAAGTAAAGGCAGATTAGTATGCTGAGCTGTAAAAGGCTCAAATCAACGGCTTCTGACATTGCCAGTTTTGCCAATAACCCACTACTATTAATATTGGACTATATACAAATACTTTCTGTTGAACTAACATTCAACAAGAAATATTCATACCATAGTGTTTAGAAAAGTTATCATATCTGCATCTTGGAACAATTACTATAAAGACAACAATGTACATTGTATTAATTGTGGCTGTCCTACTAGTGTGTTGTGAAACTGTCTCATTGTTATGTCTTATTGGGAAAAATAAAAAATGAAAAAAGTAGTAATAGGATGTACATTCTGATGAAAAGGATCAGACTGGCCTATTCACCAAAAGGGGATTAGTTCTGTGGGATTCTCTGGTGGGCTGGGATTCAACTGATATCTCAGTCCTGGTTTTAAAGCTCTGGAGTATTCCTCATCACTTGAGTGTTATTCAATTCCCTGTAGCTGAATCTTCCAAATTTGAGGGCAGTTTAATTCATGTGAAGCTCTGCTGGACTTCAAGTGTGACTATAGGTTTTTGACAGTGAAGATTTTTGGGCAAAGATGAGTGTCTCTGTGAATCTCTTAACTTGATATGAGTCTTAAAAGATAACAAGGCTAGGTGAATTTAGAATAAACCTTGTTTTTTGAACTTTCAGACCAATTCCCTAAATGACTAGCATTCCATATGCAGAACTGAAAAAGACTTGACAAAGAGTTTTACAAAATGAAGGGCAAACTTCACTCTGCATTTAGTTACTCACTGGGCATGTGTATGCTCAAGTGAAGAATCACAGTTTTATAAAAAGCAACTTTTATGTTCCTCACTGTCTCAGAAGAAAACACAAATCATGCTTTCAAGGAGAAATAGGTTAAGAGCTGTTATGGTTTATGTCTAGTTGTCCCCCCAAAGCCTCATGGAGTCACTGGGCGGGGACTTCTAGAGTTTGAGACTTGATCCATGATCCCTAGGATTATAGGTTTTAGTACTGATGGGATTATGGGTGGAAGTACTTCTGGGATTATGGGTGTAGCCTAGGGCGGGAGCTAAGGAGGAGAGCCTGAATGTAATATAAAGAGAGACAGAGAGACAGACTGGAGCTCTAGCTGTTGCTGTTGCTCTGCTGCCGTGTTGGTTGGCTACCTCTGCCACCATTTTGTTGCTGTTCTGCCGCCATGAACTGCCCTGCTCCACTCCGCCTTGGCCCAGCCAAATATGGACTGAAACCTCCACAAACTGTGAGCTAAATAAACCTTTCCTTCCTTCATTTTGAGTGTTGAGTATTTGTCCCAGCAACGAGCAAAAAGTAACTAATACAAGAGCCAACAAGTTTGTCCTCTTTCCTTATGGTGGTCTCTGTTATCCAAATGTGCAAGTTTTCCTGTTTGTGGATTAAAAACTTAACTGCCACCTAGTACCCCAGAGTTCAAAGGGAAATATATACCGATTTTCTTATTTCAATTAACTTGCTAATTTTAACTTTAAATCAGTTAGTAAATGCATGTTTTAAAAAAAAAAAAAAAAAAGTAGAGAAAGAGAAAAGAAAAAATGGTTACACTTAGGGAGAAATTTTGTGTTTGGTTTTTTTTGCTTGTTTCCTGCATCATTTAATCCCCAACTAGTACTCTAGGTGAAAGTCCCTAGAAGAGACTTTCACAGTGATTAGTGATGTATGGCTTAGGGTTCAACCTTGTAACATGTGGGTAGTCCTAGGCAGTCTTATTACTCATTCTGTAAACCTCAGCTGCCTCATGAATAGCACCTATTTCACGATGATGATTAAATACATTAATACAAAAAACAGTATGTGCTTGGGTCACACTATACCCCCAACAAATGCCAGTTGTCAACTGCCATTATTCACATGCCCATGTCACCACAGGGATGGAAGGTGTAACAAAAAAAGTGTTTTAGCCCCCAGGACATGAGCTGCCCAGTTTGTCCACAGGTTTCCACTGGTGTTCCATCCTGGACAGCTGCTAAGTGGTTTTCATTTGCAAAACTGAGAAAAGCCATCTGAGTTGTTTGGGTAGAAGGCACCAACATTTAATCTTCCAACTTGAGCTACATGCATTCTTGTCAATGTAGAAGAAGTTGGTGGTGGTGGAGAGAAGCCAAGTCTAGCACCCCCATTGTACTTCCAGCTCATTGCCCAGATTGTCCTGCTGCAACTTATGCTGCAGGGTGTCATCTGCTGCATTGCTGAGGGCCATGTTGGGCTTTGCAGTCATACAAGGGGAGTGGCTGACTAAAGGCAAAAGATTCTTAAAAGCCACCTATAAGTTTTGAGAAACTTCAGCTTCTGTTTCTTATTTTCAAAATTGGCAGTATTCCACTGGGTTCCCATCTACTTCCTGGGTTCAGATGCTTGTGTCTTGCCTGACTCCTGATAAGTCTCTTGCAAGGCATTTTCCCTCACCTGTGTGCCTGTGACCTGTGTGCCTCGTCTTTCCATCACCACCTCTAGGTCTGTATCTGGCTCCTCCTTCCAAGGGTCTACTGTTACCATGCTGCTATTCTTTTTCTTCCTTTTCTGAGTCATCTCAACAATTGGCTTTTCTTCCTTTTTCTTAGTCTTTGTTTTCTTCTTCACTTCAACTTCAGGGTGATCTAGTGGAATGTACTTTAGAACCTCAGTTCTGGCTGGCTTCTTTTCTTAGTGTTGGTCTCCATGGACCTGGAGAGCTCAAAGTGGCCTGTGAGGGTATCTTCCTCCTGGTGAACTTTCTTCTTCACTTTCCTGCTGTGTTCTCTGGAGTTTTCCTGCTTCTCTTTCAGCCCCAAGGCTGCCTGCTTCTCAGACCCCTTCAGCATGCATCCATACATAGCATCTTCTGCCTCACAGAGCCAAGGATCCCAGAAGGATTTAGCCAAAGAACTAGAGATTCAGCACACAGTTGTAAGTGATGGGAATTATTTTGCTGATAATTCTACGGAGTAGGTCATAGTATCCTGGTCCTTTCTTTTCTTGTTTTTTTGGCTTTTTGACAACTCTGGTTGCCTCCTCACTCAGACTGTGTGGGGGAGTGTCTTTACCTCTGAGCCTTTATGATGCGGCCAAAGGCAAGGTCTTCCTCTTCTTTTCACCCCACTGAAGGACCCTGAGTGGCCAAAGGCCTGCTTCCTGGGGCTGGGTGACATCTGTGTGTGTCTTGTGATGAGACATCAGATTTTGGGAGTTCTTCATAAAAGGTGCTGTGGCCTGTCTTTTTCTTTCATTTTTTTTTTTTTTTTTTTTTAACCAAGGGTATATGGGACATCTGCTCTTGACTTATAGTCTTAGAGGGGGATGTAGCCCTCGCAGGAGAATTATCAGCAAAATCCCATCATTTACAACTGTGTGTTGAGTCTCTAGTTCTTTGGCTACCTTCTCCTTTTTCTGTGGAAGCCCAAGGCCCAGTTCTACTTTCTGAGTGTTGGTGAACATTTCTGCAGGACAAACAACCCCACCTCCACATGAGAGCCCGCTTGGCCATGACCTGTGTTTGGTTTTAATTTGAGGGGAAAATAATGTTCATGTTTATGTACTTTAGAGTTACATTGTAATTTTATGATAATATGGCTGTACCATTCATTTGACAACTTTTATCCTACAAAAGAATCTACCCATACATTTCTTAAGGAGTTTAGGAGTCAGATCAGTATAACTAGGTGGCTACACCACGACATGATTTTTCTTTATCTATAAATAAACTATTAAATCTACATTTCACTTTCCTTCTGCATCACAGTTCTCTACAGCATATAAGATTCTTTACCTCACCAGTAATAACAGAGAACCTTTTATTTTATTTTTTTTATTTGTTATGTCATGTTATGTTATGTTATGTTATGTTATGTTATGTTATGTTATGTTATGTTATGTTATTTTGGCTTTTCCAGGCTGCCTTAAGGGTGGGTCTGGTCTGGCATGTGGAGCTGGGAATTGAACTGCAGTCCCCTGCACCTGTCTGGGTTTGCCCAAGCAGGCACTCAAACAACTGAGCTAACCTGCAAGCCCCCAGAGAACCTTTTATTGATCTCCTGTTAAGCACCCTTCTTTCTCAACACTTTGTTTGTTATCTAAGCCTTTAACTTAGTCTAGATTCTTTCAGAAGCATCAGTAACCATCCATATTCAGAATTATGGGTCATCAATACAAAACAAATAGAAAAACTATTAACTGAACTGTTATGTGAAGGATTTGCCAACCTTTCCTTTGTAAATGTGTTCTTTATTAAGCCAAGATGAGATAATTCTGAAAGTCCTTCGCAGTGTCCTAAAATTCTGGTTTTTTCATATGAAATTCTGTGATTACTATTAAGATGAGTTAGTCCCACAGCATTTTTTTTTCACCTGTCTTTAGAATTTAGAAATTTACACATCATACTCTTCTAATAGTTCTACAGTTTGTTAATGATAAGGAATTTTCTTTCTTAATAACAGCTGTTCAAAGCAGCAATAAACATGGATATTTCTTATGTACTTTTCAGAATCCTTAGAATGTATTGTTACTAAGTTGTTAATTTTTATTGTTAATTTTTTGATAGGTAAAGTACTTAGAAGAAAAAGCAGATGGTAAATAATTTAACAATCTTTACTCAAGGTCCCTAAATGATAGAATTAAAAACATGTTGACTTAAAATATATTGGTTCTTTTTCATTATTTTCTTTTATATGTCTTCTAAAAAATGAAAAACAATACTTATATTATTTTTGTCTTATATCTGTTAGAAAAAGAATAAATCACAGAAGAATTTTAAGGAATCAATAGAACTTTTGCATTTGTTAGAAACAAGGAATATTCTGAATATGTAAAAATTTTTAAGATAACAAATTATAATTAAATAGAATTGAATTATAATTTGAGTATAGAGCTGAATATCTATAAATGTCCTGATCTTATTATAAAAGCAATAGTAAATAAAACATTGAGTCTACATAAACTTTAAAGATATTTATTAAATATTTCTACAATTATCATTATCACTGTTGGCACTATCACTATCATCATAAATGGAAGTGTTTCTAATTGAAGATACCATCATATCCTCAGCACTTGCGTTGGGGTCTTCTTCCAAATTAGTCTGTATTGCTCCAACTTGTGCTAGCTTCCATTCAAGTTCTACAATAGAAAACCCATCATAAAGCTGCAGAAAAACCTTGAAATAATGCCAAGAGAAATTTATCTATATGGAACAAGTTGACTAATAAAAATAGGGAAATTAAGATGTATTTGACACTGAATAACAATGAAATTATAAAATTAGGATACATATTGCATACAGAAGATGTAAAAGGTGAAATTATGGTAAAGTGTTTATTTTTAAATGAGGGAAAATACATGGCTTAAAACTAAAGAAGCTAAGAACAATGAAGCAGAAAGAAAGATACCATGAAGAAAGTGCCTTATAAGGGCTGGTGAGACAGCTCAGCAGACTTAGCACTTAGCAAGTGCAGAGGCCAGGGTTCAGTCCCTGGCACTGCCCCCCCCCATACGCTGAACTGGTGATGGAGTCCTGGTGTGGTGACACACCCTTGCAATCCCAGCACTAGGGAGGTAGAAAACAGAAGGATCATTATGAGTTTGAGCTGTAGTGAGACCACACACACCTAAAAAAAAGTTCCTTACATCTGATGAAGATGTTCACAGAAAGGGAAAGAAACCACGTAAGATAAAGAATTTACATAGGCCATAACAAAACAATAAGATACCATTTCTTATCCATTAGGTGGATGATACACATACACACATCTGACAACACTAAAATCTGGCAAAGATAAAAGTAAATGGGAGCACTAGACAAAGGATTTAGAAAGCTTTGAGATTACTGTGGGAAAAAAAGTGAACAAATCTACCAGTATAGTAGGAGAATTTCAAGAAAATAAGAATTGTTAAAATAAATCTGTTAACTTTATATTGTTGTGATAAAATATCTGACAAAATCAATTTAAAAGGCAAAAAGGTTTATTTTGGCTGCTTCTAGGCCTGAGATGAAGCAGTGCATCATGGCAGTATGGTATGTGGTAGAGGAAAACTTAACCCCAGAGCAAGCAGGAAGCAGAACCAGAAAGAAAGAGGCTGGAGACAAGTTATGCCCTCGTGACTCCTTTCAATTAGGCCCACCTCCTAAGTTTCCATTTCCTCAGTCATGCATCAAGTTGTGAAAAGATTAACCTACTAATGAAGTTAGAGACCTCATGATCCAGTTGCCTTTCAAAAGCTCCACCTCTGAACAGAAGAGCCTTTGGAGAAAATTTCTAGATCCAAACTAGCAATGTCCAAGAAAGAAAGTCCAATATACAAATATCCAAAAAGTTGATATCCACAAATCTCACATTCTCATAATAAATTTAAATTGTTAAATTTATTAGGATGAACAGAACATTCATGAGGAAAATTACAAAATATACTTTAAAAACATAAATGATAGCATAAGCCAGACATAGGGGTTCATACATGTAACCTCAACGCTAGAGACTGAAGCAGCAGGATCACGTGAACTTAAACCAACCTGAGCTACATAGCAAAAACCATGAGAGGATATGCAGATAGACACAGTAACATTTCTCCTAGAATTTATAACTTTGATTCTAATAAATATTTAACAGGATTTTCTAATATGCAATTCTGAAAAAGACCTGGGCTAGCTGTGAAGACAAGCGCCCGGGGCATGCTGAGAAGACAATTGAGACTGGACATGGTGGCACATGTCTGTAATCCCAGCACTTGGGAGGCTATAAACAGGAGGATCACTATGCTCTGACCTACATAGTGAGACCCTGTAGACCCTGTAAACCCTATCCTAAGTACAGAAAACAAAATAAAATGAAATTCTAAAAAAGACTTACTGGATATGTTAGAAATCTGTAGTAATTACATTGTTGTATGAATCTAGAGCTAAGCAAGAAGAACAGAAATACAAGACTTAAGAAACATTCAAGCATTTTTAAACTGTCAAAATGATATAGTAAACATTAAAGCCCATGAGGATGACAGTATTGGCAAGTATGTAAAGAAATAGGACCTTTTTGTGCTTGAGGTCAAAGAATAAATGCCACTGCTGCTATGGAAAAGAGCATGACAATTCTTTAAAAGAATGATCACTTCCAAGAGGCTCCTTTTCTCAGTATATTCCCAGGAGAGTGAAAAAAAAAAAGGATTTAACCAGTACATACTCACATTCATGGCAACATTATTCACAGTAGGTCAAATGATGGAAGTACACAAGTATCTATTGACAGCTGATTGTACAAACAAAATTTGGTATTTTTGACCTCAGAAAGAAAATGAGAATACATGCTTCACGATAAAAGAACAAATTATATACCTGCCATGCCGGCCCCACCCCAGGGTATGCTGAGACAGCAACTGAGACTGGGCGTGGTGCCACACATGCCTGTAATCCCAGCTCTTTCTTAGGGGTTCTAAACAGGCTGATCACTACAAGTCCAATCTAGAAGTGAGACCCTGAACACCCTGTAGACCTTTCCCTAAAATACAAAAAACAAAAAACAAAAAAAGAAAGAAAGAAAGAAAAAAAGAAGAAGGAACTATACCAAGTGAAAAGTCACACAAAAAATTGTATGATTCCAATTATGAGGTACCTGGAGTAGTCACATTCTGAAAGACAAAAGTGTTGTTGGCAGGGATAGGGAGGTGTTTAGTAAGTATAGAAGTTCAGTTCTATAAGCAGGAAAGGAAAGAGACATGGAGATTGGTTGCACAATATGAATTTACTTAGGCCAACTACATTACAATATTTTAAAATGGTTAAGATGATAATGTTATGTTTCATGTATTTCACCAGTTCAGTAAATTGAAAAGATATTTGTGTGAAATGAAATTTTATAAGTGGGGCTGGAATAACTGCATTTTTTTAGAGAGAAAAATGAAATCAGATACATTTTGTATGCCCTACCGATGTTACTTAAGATGTAAGCTTAAAAAGTAACTTTAAGCTTCTAAGGTGTTCAGGATTACCTTTTACACCTTAAAAATAACAGAAGTGTTGTTAAAAGAAAGCACAACTATGAAGTAAAGATAAAGATAAAATTAATAAAATACTAAGTGTTAAAGATTAATAATTTTGACTATTCAATATTATAATTTTTGTATGACAATCAAAATGAAGCTGTGTTTCATATTGCATGCCTGTATTAGGGAGGCTAAGATTGCTTGAATCCAGGAATTTTGAATTTTATTATCTTGTCCTGTTTCAAAATAAGAAAGTATAAACAGGTTGAGAATATAGCTCAGTTGTAGAGCATATTTAGTATTTTAGGTCCTGGATTTGATCCCCAGCATCACAACACACACACTGAAATGGTAAGATACTATTATCATTATGGAAAATTATATTAGCAATGCTATAAAAGCAGTATCAAAAACTTTACATACATATATACATATACATTCGTGCACATGTATTCCGTAAATCAATGAAATAACACAACTGAAGAATGGGCAAAGCATATAAAGAATTAGGATACAAAAGTATGATGATCAATGTATATTTAAAAATTTCTAACCCCACTAATAATGTAAACTTAATAATGAGATACCATTTCATAGCTGTGAACTTGTCAAAGATAAGAGTATAATGGGAGATAACCTGGTGAAGATGTGGTAAATGGAAATTCTTATAGATAGCTAATGGGAAAGTAAATTGATATTATCATCCATACAGCAACTTGTCACCTATCTAGTGAAGTTTGAAAAAAGTGCTAAGATCCTAGAATTTCCTATAGATCCTTCAGAAATTTCCAAAAGTGGCACAAAGATGTTAATAGCAAGAATAATTTGTAAAGGGAAAAAGAAACAGCTCACATTTTCATCAATGAATAAGTAAGTTGAGATATATCTGATAATACAAAAAAAAAAAAAAAAAAAAGAAGAATGGCTTGGTGTGGTGCCACATGTGTATAATCTCAGCACTTAGGAGGCTGAGGCAGGATGATTATTGTGCCTTTGAAACCACCCTGAGTTGCAAAGTGAGCTCAAGGCCAGCCTGAACAGCATAGTGAGACCCTGTCTCAAAAACAAAAAAAAGAAAAAGAAGAAAGAATAGATGTACACTAAATCCATGATAGTATTTGCTTCTAATGAAGCAGAAAAAAGAATATGACAAAAAATAGAAATGCAGGGCTGGCCAAATAGCTCAGTGGATTAAAGCACCTGCAAGCAAGCACAGGGCCCTGGATTTGATTCCCAGGCCTGCTGTGCTGGCCCCATCCCTGGGGTGTGCTGAGATGGCAACTGAGACTGTGTATGGTAGCATGCATGTGCTTGCAATCCCAGATCTTGGTAGGCTGTTAAACAGGTGGATCACTATGGGTCTGATCTAGTAGTGAGACCCTGAACACCCTATAGTCCTTTCCCTAAGCAACAAAAAATAAATGAATATAAAAATAAATATAAAGAAGCAGATAACTTCAACTGTATTTATAATATATTTTTCAAATGTAAGCAAATGAGCATGAACAAATGAACAAATGCTCATTTGGTTTTTTTTTTTTTTCCCAGCGCTGGTGATTGATGCTACCCAAGTGCTCTGCCAGGGAGCTACTTTCTCAAACCTCACAGTTTTTGACAACTGCTTATGGTCCTAAATGCTTGTGTATTCCAAAATTCATACATGGAAGTCCTAACCCCAAAATGATAGTCCCAAGAAGTGGGCCTTTAGGAAGGTTATCAGATTATGAAAGCAAAGCACTCACAAATGGGATAAATGCCCTTATAAAAGAAGCCTAAGGGACCTTGTTTTCTCTTCCTGCCATGGGAGAGCATGGAAGAAGCTGCTAAAGAATAGACCTTCACCACACTGAATTCAGAGGGCTTTAAACTTGGACTTCTTTGCCTCTAGAACTGTGCAAAACAAATGCTTTTTGTTTATACCCATCCAGTTTATGATGTTTTTATAATAGTAGCCAGAGTAAGAATATAGTTATTTCATCAGTAAGAGTGTAATTTCTTGTGTTCCTGTGTATTAATTTTTAACTTTGAAAACAAGGTCCAAGCCGGGCATGGTGGCTCACGCCTGTAATCCCAGCACTTGGGAGGCTGAGGCAGGAGGATCACTGCGAGTTCGAGACCAGCTTGAGCTACAAAAGTGAGCTCAAGGCCAGCCTGAACTGCATAGTGAGACCCTGTCTCAAAAAAGGCAAAAATAAATAAATAAATAAATAAAAATAATAATAATAAAATAAAAAATAAAAATAAAAACAAGGTCCAAGCTAGAAAAACATGGTAGTAAACCAAGGAGAGGCCTTAAACATTAAGAAAGAAAAGAGAATGAATCTGAATAACTCTCCTGGTCTTAGTACAGCTATACATTTTTAGGGCATTGATAGAGCAAAAGAGTAACTGTTTAAAACAGCCATTTGTGGGTCGACCAGATAGCTCAGAGGACTAAAGCACCTGCTTAGGCAGGCTCATTGACTGGGGTTGAATCTCCTAGCATGCCATATGGGCCCCACCCTCAGGGCATGCTGAGACTGTGACTGAGACTGGGTGTGGTGGTGCGTGCCTATAATCCCAGTGCTTGGGAGGCTGAAAACAGGAGGATCATTATGAGTCTGATCTGTTGTAGTGAGACCCTGTAGACCCTGTGCTAAATACATTTTTTTAAAAAATACAAAACCAGCCATTTGTTATGGCTTTAGCATGATGATAAAATAAAAAATATCAGTTTTATAGGTTAGTTTTTAAAAATGAATAAACTAAAAATTTAGGAACTAAAAATCATTGCATAAGTAAAAATATACAGCCTTGTTCCACATGCTATGAAAAAGGAAATAACAGAAAATGTGGCCGCAGCATCTGTTAGGAAGTTGAGATGCAAAGAGAATTGATGAATCAATAAAATGGGGATGACATTTGAATAAGTAAAACTGAGTAGTATAGACAATATATTCTACAGAAATTCAGTAGAGAAAATGGAGACAGATTGTTAAGTCTAGGATTACAAATCAGGACAGGAGACAGGAATAGGGTTTGGACAGGGAGAACAACAACTGGCAGGGAGTTTTAGGTACAGGATTCTGTTTTATAGGTTAAGTGATTTAAAAAATTAACAAACTGAAAATTTATGACAAGAATACTATTGTAAAAACATTCTTCTGGAGGCATTCAAGAAAGAACTAGAAGCAAAAAAAAAAAAAAAAAAAAAAGCTTTTCTTAAACTTTTGTGATGCTTATTAAATACAGAAATTTTCACCTTTAAAAAAATTTATTTGGTGCAGGGTCTCACTATGCAGCTTAGACTCATAGTGATCCTCCTGTCTCAACCTCCCCAGCACTAGGATTACAGGTGTATGCCATAACGCCTGGTTTGGGGGATATTGCGGCATGTGGTACTGGAGATTGAATTTAGGTCCTTGCATTTTGCCAGCCAGATGGGTAGACCACTGAGCTATCTCCCTAGCCCTTCATCTCTTATTTTCATAAACAAATAAAAATAATATTACCTTCAAGCTTGAGATTTATCCCTCCACATTCTATAATTCCAATGAATTTGCCTTCTATCTGGGCATTCTTGTAGATAAAAATTGTTGGTAAACAATTATCATGGTAGTGCTGAATACAACTATCCACAATGGCTTTAACAAATTTAGTTGCTGGAAACTTTCTTGCTAGGAGACTAAGATGTTGGTTAACCAACACACACATTGGGATGCTAAAAAGAAAAATAATACATGTAATTTTAAAGCATTACTCTCACTTCAGTCTAATACATGAGACATCTCCATAAGAATAATATATCTTTACTTTTTATATAAAGACATATCCTATTCATTATCTGCCATTATCTTTACCAATGATAAACTGTATGTAAAATCCTCTGGTTTTTATTGGAAATACCACTATAGTCTAAAAATAAAGTAGCTATTATGGGAGTCTAGTGCTTAACTTAGGCAATCTATATATTCTCAACTTAAGTTGGTGTCATTTCCAGTAGGTAGGACACAGAATGAAACAAACAAAATGACATACTTCTAAGAAATCTCTGAGTTTTTAGTTGAAATGAAGTTAATCAGTTTATTTCCACATGAGATTATCGTATCCAGAGTTCCTCATTTAGTGACTCTTGGCCTTGACAAACTTCAACCTGTCTTTAAACATCATCATCTTATGCATTTCATTCCATGCCATCATCAGGTTTCCATTCTCCATAATTATTTCTCATCAGAAATTTATAACTGATTATAAGTATGAACAAAACCTCCAAGGTTTCTTGCTCAATCGCCTAACTCCTGTTACACCATTCCCTAATTTGTCCCCTTTTTCCTAGTCTATATGCCCTACAGGTATTAGACTGTTTTGGGGTTAATCCTACCACCTCTACTGTATTCCATACCTCTTCCACTTCCTATGGCACTTGGTTATTCTGCTTTACTCTTCTCTTTGATTAATTTCTCACTGTAAGCACATTGAAGTTAATCAATCTTAGAGGTGTTTTAAAGACCCTTACAATCCTATCTTCTCTTATAATAACTATTCTCTTTCCTTCTAGCATCAGCCCCTTTTCAAGACAGGAGGAAGTCTTTTTTTTTTTTTTTTTTAACTCCATTTTTGAAATGTTTTCCTCTCCTAGTTTCTGTAATAGCATTTTCTATTAATTTCCTTTGAACCTTTTAACTTTCTTCTGATTTTGTTGAAATGTAGGTGTTCCTCATAATTATATCCTCAGCCCAATTCTCATTCCAGACACATTCAGTGGACAGTCTTAACCATCTTGATGTCGATAGCTGATAAATTTAATCTCCTCCATCAAAAAAAAAAAATCTAGCCTATATATTATTAGATTGACACTCAGGCCAAAAATCTCCATTTCTTTCAAAATGTGTGATCAGTAATTAAGTCATACTGACTCCATCTCCAAAGTGTACTCATCTGTACACACTGCTTTACTACTTTTATTTTTTATCTGTTTTCAGAGTCATTGTCTTCATTGATCCTTGACCTATTTGCAAAGAAAGTTCAACATGAAAATCTAATTGTGTTAATTCTGAGATTCTCCATGCTCGAAATTCTTTAATGGCTCTTTCCCATCTACAAGATAAAGTATGAACCCTGCAGTAGGGCCTTCAAAAGTCTCAATAGGCTGGCCCCTGCTACCTTTTCCATATTATTCTCTGTTTGACACCTTATTGTACCACGTTTCTGAAGCAGATCAAATTACATAAAGCCTTCCAAAGCACCACAATACCTCAGATTTCTGTGCTTTTGCTCAAGCTACATATTGCTTCTAAAGTAACCCTTTCATCCTGTTGCACTCGCTCCAACCTTAAAACTGAGAATTTATTCTTTCTTTAAATCCAAAATCAAGAATCAGTTATCATAAGAACTTCCCATATTTCATTCCCTAAAGACAGAACTAACTGTTCTGTCTCTAATACCATTTAAATCTTCTCTGTAGACTTCAACAATAATATTCTCTATATATTATATTAAAATTTATGTAATAGAAGAAACATGCTTTATCTTTGCATCCCCAGCATCAATGAGATTCTTAGAAACTTTCCTAATTTTAGGTGCTGTTATGTATCAGTTTATGGAGGAAAAAACTTAAAAAGGCAAATTATAGGCTTATTTGTGGTATTAAAAGTTCAAAATATGATCTTGAGAATATGAATGATGTAAATATAAGATTTTATAAAAACCCATCACAAAACTGGCATCAAGCTGAGCCACCAGGCTCCTTGGCTCAGGGTAAATTAGAGTGCTAGTGCTATAAGGGATCTGAAGCAGACTAAGCCTTCATTTGGGAAAAATAGTCCCAATGTCTATACATTTAGGAACCTAATGAAAACTACTTATCTGCCTATAAAATAACTAGAACCCCAAATTTATTTAACAGTATTTATGTTATTAAAGCTATTAGTAAATCTATTGTCAAAAACTAGACTCTGCTGGATTAGAGATGTAGCTTAGAGATAGTGCTTAAAGTATGTGCACAGTCCTAGGTTTGATCCCCAGCACTGCAAAATAGCATGGGCAATTTAGTGACTCAGTTATCTCACTACTAAGACCAAAAACAAAACCAAAATCCTCTGGCTTTTTTAGGAATATTTGTAACAAATAATCATTTTTATTATGTTTTAATAATATTCAAATTATGGATGGACTAAAAAATATATCTTTTTAAAAACGCATTTCGTCAAGGCCTGGGCAGGTAGGTCCATGACACAAGTGCCTGCCTGGCAAGTGCAAGGTCGTGAGTTTGAACTCTGGTCCCACAAAAAAAAAAAAAAAAAAAAAAAAAAATTTGGTTATTACAAGGTCTCACTATACAGCTTGCAGTCATAGTGATCCTCCTGTTTTCAGCCTCCCCAGTGCTGGGAGGTGTCCACAACTATGCCTTGGATCAGTGACCCTCAGCCTGCCCTGGGAGAGGGACTGGTGTGGCATGTGGTGCCGGGAATCAAACTGCTGTCCCTTTGCTTGCCTAAGCTTGCCTAAGCAGGTGCTTTGGTCTGCTAAGCTATCTCACCAGCCCTAAAATATCTATCTTATATGCCAGTGTGTGGCAAGTACTGTATCATTGAATTATATTTCATTCCCAAATGTATTCTCTTAGTATCAAGAAAGTTAATAATTTATGTAATAATCTTGGAATGGGACTAGAAAACCTTCTGAAGTCAAAACCATTTAGAATATTATGAAACTTCATTCTTACTTTTGGGAATAGCAAAGCATATGATATTTTGAGGCACATTAAAACACACTTCAACCTCTATGAATTTTTGAGAATTACTTGTCAAAAGCAGCAATTTATGGAGATATAACATTTAAATGAAAACTTCATTTACTTTAATGTGCATTTAGAAGCAGTATCCATTCTGCTGCTCATAATGGGCCAGAACAAACATTCAGTGAACCATCAGTAAATGTACTTAACATTTACGACAAATAGATCTCAGACTTGTAGATGTTGGTGTTTCTCATCCTTATGCATGAGAACTACCTGCAGCATTTACAAATTGGTTTACTCAATAAATGGAACAGGTAAAATGAGAAGATAATTCCTTTTAAGACTTTAAAACTCATTAAAAATTAATCAAACATTAGTTTTAGTTAATAAATGTTCACTTCTTTTTTATTTTATTTTTACATTTATTTAAATTTTTTTATTGTTTCAGAACCTTTGTTTGTTTATTCACTCATTTTTATGGCCGGCTCAGCCTGCCCTGAGGGCAGGGCTGGCACAGCATGTGGTGCCAGGGATCGAACCACGGTCCCTGAAGCCGCCCAAGCTTTCTCAAGCAGGCACTTTAGACCACTGAACCATCCCACCGGGCCCCTAAATGTTCACTTCTATGGTGCATGTCCTATGGTAATTTGGCTGAGAAACCAATAAGCTGATAAATTGAAGGACTGTAATTTGCATAAGTTGCTCTCACTATCTGTATGCATCTGGAAAAGAAATATACTATCGAGAGATCAAATAAGAATAAGGAAGGTTCTGTCCATGGAATGTCAGCAGCCTGGAAGCCCAGGGGCTAGGAACTTAAAGACAGCCAGACTTACAATGAGAGAAAGAGACTAAGAGGAAAGTCTACTGTTCCAACCATTGCCATAGCAGGCTGATACAGAATAGGGAAATTTGTACATTAGTACAATGGAGCATTTTCAAATTAACTTTTTGGAAAATGAGAATGTGCAGGGAACTATTCTATTAAACATGCCTTAAGAGACATGAAATATCTATATGTACTACATGATCTTTAATTATTTCTATTGTTCAAATAATATATACTAAAGAAACTTTCAAGTCAGTTGGGAAAATTTGAGTAAGGATTACTCAAATGTTACTATAATTACTGTTAACTTTCTGTTGTTGTTGTTTTGTTTTTGGTGGGACTGGGGTTTGAACTCATGACCTTGTACTTTTAGAGCAGGCGCTTATACCATAGAGCTATCTCCCCGGCCCCAACTGTTAACTTTCATAGATGGGAAAATGTATTGTGATTACATAGAAGAATGCCCTTGACAGGTTGAGATTATATTGTCCTGAAATAAGCCACTCAGGCACAGCATTATTTTGAGCTGAGAATAACTGAGAAGAAAAACAAGAAAATTCCGTCTGCCTTCCCTCTACAAGAAGCATCATGATGATTTTAATAAATGGAGATTAACTGGAGACCAGAGACATTTACATAACAAATCTTAAAAGATTTGTAAGACCTTTAACTCATTAGCTTCCCCATATGTTTACTTTCTCATAATTTGTCATCTGCAAGTGACTTTGTAAATCCCTTTCTTTTATCAATTTTTTCATTACTCACTCTTAATGGACTTTTCTCTTGTTAATTTGTCTTTTGGCTAGTTTGTAGGACCCAGCCAATGAACCTGAGACAGATAAAAAATGAAATTTTCTCTCTAATACCATTGTGTTTTAAAAATGTGTGTTGAAGTATTCAGAAATAAATCACCACAGAGTGTATAATTTACTTTGCAGTGTTTTTCTAATGCCAATATAAACACAGTAGTGGTAATACATATATGGCAAGATGGTCGTTGTTGAGTCTATGCTGTAGATACAGTGCTTATTTTATTATTTTCTCCGTTTCTGTGCTTTTAAAATTCTCCATAATGAAAAGTTTTGAACTAACAACAAAGAACAATTATTTTTCTAACAATTGAAATGAGCTCTTCAAATTAGAAATAAACATTTTTAAAATATGGAATTTAAACCCTGTCACCAGTGACTAATAAAACTCCAGATGTTTTTACATATGGGTAATAGATATGTCTTTTTCTTTTTGTTATATGCATTATAGAGCATTAAAATTAGAAATGTCTTTTAAAACATTAGTACATAAACATTTGGAAGTGTCATGGTAATTACCTTGATCTATACAGGTGAATTATAACCCACAAATCTTTCTCTGCATTTGTGACTTCATTCACATACTGATTTCCAGAAATCTCTCTCAATTCTCCAAAGTTTTGTTTTCTCTTAAGTGCTTTCCATTCTCGTAATCTCTTTTCTCTAATTAAAACATAAAATTAAATTACTTAATAAAATTATTAAATATATTCTTAACCTTGTTTTCATACACTAACAATTTAGGGCAAGGAATATAATGACTTTATTTTTTTTTTCTTGTTTCAGAACTTTTGTTTGCTTGTTTATTTATTTTATTTTTATGGCCGGCTCAGCCTGCCCTGAGGGCAGGGCTGGCACAGCATGTGGTGCCGGGATCAAACCACGGTCCCTGCAGCTGCCTAAGCCTTTCTAAGCAGGCACTTTAGACCACTGAGCCATCCTGCCGGGCCCCAATGACTTTATATCAAACATTTTGTGCTATAAGATAACCATCAATGATCCTATAAAGTCAGTTTATCTTATATGGGAATTTGTTATGATGGGTATTACAAAGTATAAAAAGTTTACTATTGAGTTTTGAATTTATTTTTATATTTATGTACTTATCTATTATTATTTTTTTTTTTTTTTTTTTTTTTTTTTTTTTTTTTTTTTTTTTTTTTTTTTTTTTTTTTTTTTTTTTTTTTTTTTTTTTTTTTTTTTTTTTGTCTTTTTGAGATGGGCTATGCAGTTCAGGCTGGCCTTGAGCTCACTTTGGTAGCCCAGGCTGGTCTTGAACTCGCACTGATCCTCCTGCCTCAGCCTCCCAAGTGCTGGGATTGTCTATTGTATTTTATAGCAGGGTCTACAGGGTCTCACTGTGTCCTGGAGGTGGGGCTGGCATGACATGCCAGCGATTGGACCCTGGCTGCTGCACTCTGCATAAGCAGGCGCTTTAGTCTGCTGAGCTATTTGGCTGGCCCTAAATTTATTTTTGTTTATGACTAGGTTATTTATACATCAGGTCATCCAATTCACATACACAGGTTAAACACTCCACAAGACTGAAAGCTTGTATAACAGTTAACATTTTACTGAGTGCTTATTATTTTTGGAGCACCATGTTCTAAGCACATTATATGGACCAATTTGATCCTTGCAAAAACTTTATGAAGTATGAAGTTCATACTATTATTATCTCCATATTTATAACTGTAGAATGCTAAGATGACCTTCAGTCCAAAGTCTTTGTGAATATTTCTAATTACTTGTTATAAACTAATTTTATTACAAGAATCAAGGTAGCAAATGAGTGATTAAGAGCTTGGACACTTTCGACAAGTAAAGTGAGTTTAGGAAGCAATTTCAGCACTGAACAGTAGCACAAAGTTGGGAAGGTTATTTAATCTTCCTAAACTTCAGTTTTCCCAACTGTACATAAGAACATTAGTACCTACTCTTTTGGAGGATTGCCAGAAATTAAGTGAGATTATATGTGCAAATTTCTTAGTGTGGCATCTAGCCCCAGTGAGAATTCCTTAACATTTGTTTATTTGGTTAAACAACTTTCAGAATTTACATACTCTGGAGATTAATCAGTTTAACATTTGGATTTATACAGCAAACCCAAATGACTTCTGATATTTCAAGTTTCTTTTCTTTTCTTCCTTTTTTTTATTATTTTGTTTTTCGGTACCAAGAATCAAACTCTGGGCTTCGCACTTGATAGGCAGGCACTGCACCACTGAGCTACGTCCCCAGCCCTCGAAGTTTCCTAACAGATTGATTTTATAATTCTTAATTTTTCTGGGGTATTTACTGTCCTTCCTGCATGTGTTAACTACATTTTCTTATTTTCTGGCTTCCAAATCCTTGCCGAGCCTCTGGACTTGATGCCTATCTTGAGGCAGGCTACTTCTAAGGAAGAATATGCACTGACTGAGAGCAAGTTCTTCAAATGCAAACTAAACAATACTGAGTACACAGCCCTCTTCTGTGTCCCCCTGAGCCACTCCCCATGCTTGCCCCATAACCCAGGGTCTGGTAGGGACAACTAAAGAGGGTCCTGGCAGCCCAGAGCACACCAGCATCATTATCCCTATTCTTTCCTTAGCCTGCTTACCAAACTCCCTGTGTGGGCTTTCCTGCTATTGCTCCAATGAAGGCTGATGTCCATGCTTTTATCTTACTTCCTGCACTTCTCTCTTCTGACTCCTGACAAATGCAGGCAGTTCAGAGGGAGGTCTCTTGGAAACTATAAACTATAAAGTATCCTGGTTTCTTTCTTTTTCTTTTTTCTTTTTTTCTTTTTTTTTTTTTTTGCTTGGGTCCAAACCCACAAACCCTTGCACATGAAGACAAGAGCTCTGCTACTGAGCCATGTCCCTAGCTCCCAAACTATCCATTAAATGGTAGTCCTCTCTTGATCATACTTGAATAAAAATAAAATCCTGGGCACATTTTAAAATATTCTGGCTATATATTACATGTAAAAACATCTCAGGGAAAATCTCTCACTTTACATAATAATCCATGCAAAATAAAGACTAAAATAAGATGCTAAAAGTAACAACACAGGATTAGATAGAACTTTTCACCATTTTCAAGTAGAAATGCTTCATTTATCCCTCTACTGACAGAGATACAACCTACAGCTACTTCAAAGATCTGAGAGCTCTGCTTTGTTTGTACTGCATGTTTAATATTTCTACCATTAAGTTTGCTCATTTAATCTCACTGGCTTAATCTTGTTCAGAAATTTTTAAATATTCTTGTTCCAATGATAGCCATGACCTACTTAATAGTGTAACTACATCTCTTTCTCCTCCCCCTTTTACCACCACCTCTTCCTACTTGCTATTTCATTGAGTTGGGAAGAGAAGAAAGGTAAACATATAGGCCTCTTTTGCAATTAGGAAGTCACATAATGTTCAGTGCCTTGCATTTTTCACTGAACAATCAGATCAGTTGGGATCCAGTTGCATAAACAGGCTATTTTAAATAGGAAGGAGTTTAATCTGATGAATTAAGCATTCTGCAAATCTAAGGGAGAGGCAGAAGCAATAGGCTCTAGACTGGGCAACCAGAAATGACGCTCAAAACACTGCAGGGCCAGGGATATAGGGACATAGTTTAAAAACACAAACACCTGCCTGACAAGCTGAAGGTCCTTAGTTTGATTCCTGGTGCCAAAAATCCAAACTAAAACCAAACCAAAGCAGCAACATTGCAAAACAGGTCTGTCATGGCTTTCTTCAGCATAATCTAGAAACCATGTATATGGAACTGGTGTTCTAATTGTTGGACCTACTATCAAATTACTGTTGAAGTTTTGAAAGTCACAGTAGCAACTGTTGTCTAGAACTCTCTCTCCATAGCAATAATCTGATAATAACAAACAGATACTAGAATAATGACTCTAAAACCATGATGGAAATTCTAAATTAGTGGGGGCTAGGTAGGTGCTTTGTGTGCTACCATTTCTTTCCTCTTTAATTTTGCTCTGAACTCAAATATCCTGTGAATGTGCTCAGTAGAATATAAAGTACATTAATTATCTATATTGCAATAAAGTTTGAGAGATATGGTTTCAGCTTTTTAAAAGCTTTTATAGTACTGGCACATATATCAAGAGAAAGAAAAAAAAAGAAATAAAGAAAATGTGCCAAGGGATCAATTCAATATGTTTGTCACAAAAAATAGACTATAGTTATGTTCATGGATATTTAAAAATTCATATTTATCTTTTTTAGGTATAAGAACTTCTGAGTTCATTCATGTTATTTTATAGCTAATTACCTACATAACAGCATTTTGCCTCTTGTTTTGGATATTATACTTTTTATTTATCTTGTCCTGATCCCTGGTTAACACCTAGAGCTTGATTATAACTTTTTCTTCTAGGTGTCAGAGAAAGAGTATACTAGCTAGCTTCCTTTGTAGATTTATTAGGGTCAAGAGACTAGAACATGAATCAAAATGATATATCAATTTCTATGATTCTTCTCTGAGAGAATCCTTGTGTAGTAAAGAATTCTAAGATGATGTAGTCCCTAAGGCAAAGGGTCCAGGCTATAGTCATTGCCTGGAAAGGGACTGCTTGTGAGAACTGGAGAATATGAATTAAAAGTTGTCAAATCTTTGTAACTATGTAATGAAAAAACGTATTTCTCATATCACCAAACTAAAATCTGTATCTATCTACAATTGTTTTGTTTTGTTTCTTGAGGGCCTACTATATAATAACTTGTTTTCTATTTACATAACCTTTGCAACTAGTTTCTTCTCCTTAGTATGGTATTTTCCACATTCATACTTGTTGTAGAACGTATTGGTATTTTATTGTTTTTTTATGGGTAATAATTCCATTGCACAAACACAGTACATTTGGTTATCTGCATAGCAGTTGGTAGATATTCAGGTTGCTACTACTTTTTTGGTTGTGATGATGTGATTCTTGTACATGTTCTGTTTTCATTATCTTGGGCACATACCCAGAAATGGAATGGCTCAATTATATGACAACTCTACATTTATGCTTTTGATGATTTTTCAGAATAGTTTTCAAAGTGGATGCACAATTTGCATTTCATTAGCAATGATAAGAGTTTTAATTTCTCTACAGGTTTGCCAATACTTTTCTTATTATCTGTATTTTGTGTGGCAATTGTTCTAGTGAGTATGCAGTGATTTCTTATTATGGAGTCTGCCCTAAATCTGGTAGTTAGCATCAGATTAATCTGAATTGTAAAGTGACTGGTTGCTATTTGTCAAGTTGACAAATTCATTGGCATGGAGGAAAAAATCTACACATTTCATGTCAGAAATAGTATGAGAGCAAAACATGGTGGTACATGTTTATAATTCTCCTACCATTCTGCAAGGCTGGGGCAAGGGGACCACAAACATGAACCTAGGTTGGGAAACTTAGTGATTTAGCAAGACCCTATGTTAAAATACAAAGGAGCTAGAGTTGTAGCTCAGTGCAAAAGCCCTTGGTCAAAGCCCAGGTCACACATAACCACAAAAACAAAAATAAAAAAGAAACAGGAAAAAAAAAAGAAAAAGAAATGGTTGGTGTGGGTAGAAAAAAAAACTAGAGAGAAACTAAAAATTAAAATAACTGAAATAAAAAATTTATTGGAGATCTTCTTGAGCAAGCAAAAAACAAATGAATCAGCAAACTTAAAGATAGAACAATTGCAATTAGTAGGTTTGAGGGAGAAAAAGATGAACAAAAATGCATGATAGGGCTGGACATTATCAGGAAGACCAACAGAGAGAAGAGAAAGAAGAGTGTATGAAGAATACTTGAAAAAATAATGACTGAATGAAATTCTTACAGCAAGTAAGAGAAAGGCAAGTCCTTACAATACTTTCAGTCAGCTTTTCACTAGAAACATTGGTGGCTAAGAGGAAAGAGACTGATGCACTAATAGTACTAAAAGAAAATAATTGTCAGCTCAGAATTCTATGTCTGACAAAACTACACTTCAATAATGAGAAAGAAAAATTAAGATATTTCAAGACAAAAAGAGATAAGGGAGTTTACTGGGCCTGTCCAACAAAATATCCAAAATGAGTCTCCCTGGCTGAAATGAAAGGACACTAGAAGATAACTGAGTCCCAGGATGACAAAAACACTACTGGGAAGTTAACAAAATAAGGATATATAGTAGCCAGTATTACTGCCCTTTCATTTTTAACTCCTTTTTTCTAGATGATATAAAAAGCAAATACACAAAGTAATTATTATAAATCTTTTTTTTAGAAATGTATTTAGTATAGGGTCTACAGGATCTCACTACAAAGATCTGACTTGTAATGATTCCCCTGTTTTCAGCCTCCCAAGTGCTAGGATTACAGGCATGTGTCACCACATCCAGTCTCAGTTGCTGTTTCAGTGTGCTGGGGGTGGGATTAGAGATTAATTTGATTAATCAAATTAATCTCTAATCTCAAAACAGCTGTGATTTTAGCCTTAAGAGAACCACTAAGAAAGAAAATTTTAAAATACATAAGAGGAAAGAAGAAAATAAAACTGATGTACTACAGAAATGACCTGAACAACAAAAAAGAAAGTATGAATGGAAGATCTAAAGAACAAAATCGTGTAACAGGGCTGGAGACATAGTTAACTGGAAAAGTATTTGCCTCGAATCTAAGAGGCCCTGGGTTTAATCCCTCACTGGAAGGAAAAAGATACAAATACAGAAAACAAGTAGGTGAATGGTTGAAGCTAACACTGTCTTTAGCAGTAATTACTTTGAATTAAAAAAAAAAAACTTTTTATTTGTTTGATACAGGATTTCACTGTGCAACTCATAGTGATCTTCATGTCTCATCCTGCCTATGGGGCATGCAATACTGGGGATTGAACCTAGATCTTTGTTTTTGCCAGGCAGGCACTTAGACCACAGAGTTATTTCCCCAGCCCAGCAGTATTTACTTTAAATGTAAAGGCATTTTCAAATAATTTGATTAATCTCTAATTAAAGGTAAAATGAATTTCACAGTAGTATTAGAGATTGAACCCAGGGCTATCACAATGAGCTACATTCCTATGCATCCTCAATCCTTAAAAAATTTTTTTGGGGACAGAGCCTTGGTAAATTTCTGCATTGTTTAGGTTAATCACAAAATTGCAGTCCACTTGCCTCAGCCTCCCAGAGTGCAGGGATCACAGTCACATGTCATCATGATTGGCCCTCAGAACTTTTTATAAAAGCAGTAATCTCATTCACAAGCAGGGAGCCCGCATGATCTAATCATGTCCCCCAGATGCTCTACCTTTTAATACCATTGTTTGGAGGTCAGGTGTTAGCATATGAATTTTGAAGGAACGTAAACATTCAGAGTACAGTACCATTATTTAGAAAATTGTTATGGAGGTTTTCATTACATATGGATGATTGGTTAAGTCATTAGATATTGGTGATTAATTCAACTTCCATCCCCTTGTCTTTCCCTGAAGAGTATGGGAAGTAGGGTTGAAAATTCCACTCTTAAATCATGTGGTTGATTCTTCTGGAAACCAGCCCCATTCTGGAGGTACGGAAGAAGACTCACTCTGCTTTACTTATACTTAATTTGATGAAGTTCTACTTTTACAGTATTGGATAATTATCTATTTTAGGTTTTTTTCTTGTGATCCTGATGACTGAACCCAGGGCCTTATACACAATAGACAGATTCTCTGCTTTTGAGTTACACTCATAGTCCCTGATAATTTAGTATGTAAGTAAAGGCAAAAAGAGGAATAAAGGGCTGATGGTATAGTTCAGTGGACTAAACAGTGCAAGGACCAGGGTTTAATCACTGGCAACACATACTGCACTAGTCCTCTGCCCCCTGAGGCACATTGAGCTGGTGATCCAGTCCGGTCCAGGTGTAGTGGTGTATGCCTATAATCTCAGTGCTGGAAAGCTTGAAAACAGGAGGAGACTGAGCTGTGTAGTGAGTCCTTGCATAAATTACAATTAAAAAAAAAGAAAAAAATGTTTTATGGATCTTCTTTTTTCTCTTTTTTTTTTTTTGAAACAAGGTTTCACTATGCAGTTCAGGTTGGCCTTGAACTCATTCTGTAGTCCAGGCTGGCCTCAAACTTGAAGTGATCCTCATGCCTCAGCCTCTCAGCCTCCTGAGTGCTGGAACTAGAGGTGTGTGCCACCATGCCCAGCAAAGTTTTTTTTTTTTTTTAATGGGAGGATCTACAGGGCGTTCAGGGTCTCACTGCTAGATCAGACTCATGGTGATCCACCTGTTTTATATCCTACTAAGAGCTGGGATTACAGGCATGTGCCACCATGCCCAGTCTCAATTGCTTTCTCAGGATGCTCCAAGCCCGGGGATTGAACCCCCAGCCTGTCTACCTGCTTGCATCACCAAAAAACTTTTAATACTTAATTTTATCTCATATAAAGAGAGCTTTAAAATCCTACTAAATTTTAATTTCTTTTTAAACTTTACTTCACAAACACAAAAATTCTTGGTTTCATTTTTATACTACTTCATTCAAAAATTCTTAAGTAAGTCAAGTGAATCACTGTACCTATATGTTTCAATAGCTTTTATATCTTCTTCATCAAATTCATCTTCAGCTTCTTCCAGCTGTGCAAGAGTCATCTTTTCATATGGTTTAACTAAAACAGCATAAATTGTGAATAATTGTTTAAAAACTAGTTTCACTTTACAGTAAATATCTAGAAAAAATTATCTCTGGTAAATGTGGATCAAGAAAATCTTAAACCAGAAGCAAACAGCTACAGCTGTTTACATATTTCAGAAGCTACAACATTAAAGTTATATTGTTCCTTCAAAGTTCACAGAATTGACAGGGTATATATGTAAAAGTAGATATGAAAATTAATCAGAAACCATAAATTTTTAACTTTAAAGTACAAAATGAGTTCAAGGCCAGCCTGAACTGCAGAGGCCTAAGAACCTAGAAATTCTAACAAATAATATATATTCTGTAGAATGATCAAAAAGGAAAGCTGGGGCTGGGGAGATAGCTCAGTAGAATAAGTGCTTGCCTAGCAAGCACAAGGGACTGAGTTCAATCTCAGGTTCCACAAAAAAGAAAGAAAGAAAGAAAGAAAGAAAGAAAGAAAGAAAGAAAGAAAGAAAGAGGAAAGAAATCACAAGGTAGAGGAATATAGTGGAAAAATAAATCTTATTGGTTACATGCCAGCATACTTCAGCTCTTTCATTAACTAGCATATGATTTTCATGTATGAATTACCACTTTTTAAGTCAATAGCTCAATTTGAATGTGTGGATGGAGTTTATACTACATAAATTATGTCTCTTTTGAAATTCATGGCAAATAACATTGCTACCTAGTTGTGTTATCCCTTCATCTAGCCCGCCAAATGCACAACTGTACCCATTGCTTCTTTCTGTAAACGTGAAACCATTTCTTCAGTTTCATCTTTTGGTTCTTCTTTTGGAGGAAGAATGCCAAAATCTCTTAAAATGTCATTCCATTCTGTATCTTCATTTGGGTCCTTAATAAAAACAAAAGAAAATCTATTGACATAGCTGTGGATTTTAAAATGTACTTATAAAATTGACAATATGTAGCACTTTCAAGTATGTAATTGCAAACTCTACAGATAATTTCTTTAAAAAATAAACCAGTTTCCTTTTTAATATTTCTCAACATTATTGGGATTATATCTTCTAACCTTAATGTTACACTGGAAAGCTTATTAAAAATCAGTTTAGAACATGTGTAACAAATAGTAAGGAAGTAAACTTATAATTCTTGGAAAATTCGCTGATGAGTACAGTAGCCAAAACCAATTCATGATGTGTACCCATGTTTATAGCAATGCAATTTACTCAATCTTGGAAACAATCCAAATGCCCATCTACTGAGAAATAGATGAAAAAGTTGTTTTTTTTACACAATGGAATATTACTCAACTATAAAAAGCATACATTCAAGGCTTATCTGGTAAATGGATGCAAATGGAGATTGTATTGCTAAGTGAAATACATCAAACTCACCTGTGCAAACATTATAGTGTCTCACTAGTGCGAGAACCTGAAAGAGTAAATAAAATCTGAAAGGTACAATAGATACTGTGAAAGGAAAGGAATTTGTTAAATGAGAAAGAAAAACTGGGATGAAGAACAGAAGAAAGGAGGGAAATATATTTATGTATATATGCAGAATAGTTTGAATAATCGTACTACTGATTTCTGCTGCTCTATTGAAAGGAGCAGTTAATGCTTAATTTTTAAATTTATTCTTAGTTTTTTTTTAATTTCTTATAACTTTTTTTAAGAACCAGTTTTTCAGGTTTATATCTGGCAACCTAAACTACTAATTTGAAGACAACACTACATAATACAACAACCATTGTCGAATTTCTATTACTTTAATGAAATTTGTATCATTTCTAGTGTGTGTGTGTGTGTTTTACTATTTTGTATTCTTTAAAAGAAATTCACAGTATGTGTCAATGTGTCAATATGGTTTGGTTTCTCTTTTTTTTTTTTTTTTTTTTTTTTTTTTTTTTTTTTTTTTTTTTTTTTTTTTTTTTTTTT